>JBCEWC010011928.1:0-16279 GCA_038996855.1 Solanum aculeatissimum
ATATACATATGTTAAATAAGACGAAAATTTATTTTTAACAATGAATAATTAAAGCTTGCAAAGAAAATTTAAAAAAACTAAATAAGGTGAAGAATACTTTAGTAAACAAACATCTTATTTTTAGAAATTGTACTATGAATAAATTGTACTATGAATAATATTTTGAATATGTCAAACCAAACAAACAATAAAAATTAATCTCAACATAATTAATCCCAACATAATTTATCCCGTCATAACTTTAATCCAAATCAAACGAGCTTTAAAGAATTTATTAATTTATTTTTTAATAAAGGAAAAAATAGGAACTCATCGGGATACCAAGCAGTAAGCCACCCAAAAATTTTAGAGAAGAAAAGCGGCTTCGAAAACTGTGGGAAGTCATCTTCTTCTTAAATTTTGATGAACTCGTTGAAAGCCGAGAAACAGAGCAACTAAGGAGGTCCTTAATCGTGATTCATCAGGTCTTTCCTCTTCTTTTGTGGTGAATCGTAAATCTTAATTTTACTTTGAATGCCAAAAATTGAACTGATTTGTTCAGAGCTTTCGGACTCGCCTAGTCCTACGGCCCCAACGTCCATCCTAGGGCAGTTGTCCATTGCCTCTCCCCAGTACGCACTTCATTAACGCTTGTGAATCTTTTTGTTGCAGTTGATGTTTTTGTGTTGGGTTTATAGATAATGTAGTGTCAGACGAGAGAAAAAGGCACAGATGAGAGTCATTCACAATGACATAACATATTGGGACGTGAAACATAACAACATAGTAGTTAAGTTTTGACATAACTCTTCCAATGGCCCTTATTGAACAACCCATCAATATCAAAACTCCTCCTAAACTACAAGTTGATCAAAAAGTTGAGGTAAGGTTTTCTGTATTGGGTTTTTGCATTGTTTAATGAGCGATAAGCAATTGCATGTGTACTCTTTTAGGACTTTTGGGTTTTAATAGTATACTATTTTATTTTATCTATACAGGTGAGGAGTCTTGAAAATGGATTCCTGGGTTCATGGCACTTGGCTACTGTCATTGCTTCTAATAATTTGGCTTCTCAAATTCAATACCATCACCTTCTGACTGATGACGGTTCAAGCAACTTGATCGAATCTGTCAATGTTTCTCCAACGTTAGTTACCTATCGTGGTATCATTAGGCCTTTGCCACCTCCACTTCAATTTGGGAGATGGCTTCTATCTTATGGACAATGTGTTGATTTGTTTTATCTAGATGCTTGGTGGGAAGGAGTCATATTTGACCATGAAGATGGTGCCCAGGAGCGCAGCATTTTTTTTCCAGATATGGGTGATGAAATCAAGGCTCAAGTCCATAATCTACGTATAACTCAAGATTGGGATGAGGTTTCACAAGAATGGAAGCCTCGTGGTAGCTGGATGTTTCTTCAAATAATTGAGGAGATTGAGCATGTCCACCCCCTTTTGGTATCACTCAAACAAATTTGGTATGAGATGCGGGAGAAGAATGGCTACCAAAATCTCAAGGATTGGACATCCACTTCGAGTGATATCTGGAGAAACTTGATCAAGGAAGTTGTGCATGAAAACACCATGTTAACCGTCAAGCAAATTTTTTGTGAGTTGAACACTTCACCGGACTTTGTAGAGGGAGGCCAATTGCTAGAATTTTCACAACCCGCTCTTCAGGCTATACTCAAGATTGAAGCCTATTTTGATAACTCAGCTATAGTACCTTTTATTGAATCCATATGCAATTTGGTTAGTGGGGAGATGCTGTGTATGGATCGGAATGTATCTTGTCTTCAGCCTGTAGAAAAACAACTTATTTCAAAGGGTCTTGCACCAGTCTCAGAGGATCTTCCATTGAGTGATAGTGTTATGTGTAGCTCAGTTCTGCCAAGC
The DNA here is from genome assembly GCA_038996855.1 of Solanum aculeatissimum. Taxonomy (NCBI): domain Eukaryota; kingdom Viridiplantae; phylum Streptophyta; class Magnoliopsida; order Solanales; family Solanaceae; genus Solanum; species Solanum aculeatissimum. Next base: position 1,878 of record JBCEWC010011928.1, read on the forward strand.
CAAGAAGAACAACCAGTTGTATCACCTAATGCTTTGTCAATTTTACATCCCCCTAAAAATGAAATTTCTGCTACTTTGTCGAGTGAGAGACTGAACTTTGAGTCTTCCAATAAGATACATTCTAGAAAGAGGAAGCGACTTGATTGGGGGACCATTGTTCATGTACCTGAGCCCTGTCCTAATTCAGTTTCCGACTACCATGATAATTATGTGTCGAACCTTAGGTCCCCAGAATCCTCGCAAAAACTTAAGAAACATTTGTTTCACTTAGGATGGAAAATTGACCAACCAAAGGATTGCAGCATCATTAGGACACGGTACATTGCTCCTGATGGGAAGATATTCCAATCACTTCGTCAAGTTTGTAAGATGTTGGAAAAGTCACAAACTTGGGCAGAAGGCCAAAAAACATCATATGATGGTTCATCTGATGACCTCAACCTGTCTACTTGCCTGACAAAAACAAAGACATGCAGCGAGGTGTCTGAGCTGCCATATACTTCTCTAGAACAAATCATTGATCCTGAAATCTGCCCGGAAGCTGTAATTGACTATTGTTCATTGGGATCACCAGGCAATCCTGCCTATCAGAAGTTGAACAGTGGGGAAAGGAAGATTATGATCATGAAAGCTAAGAAGCACCTAGCTGCAATAGGGTGGGTATTTTATTATTATTGGAGAAGGGACAGGAGAGAACTAAGGTATTATTCTCCTCGAGGGAAAACATTCAACTCTCTTCGAACAGCATGCATATGGTGTATGCAGCAGTGGGAAGCTGAGGGACAGATAAATGAATTATTTACCCGGTCAACTGTTCTGGAATTTCAGGGAAATTTATCACCTCCGAGGACTTCATGTAAGAAGTTATCAGCGGCAACATTATCTGTCATGCCACTTTTGAAAGAACCCGCTCAACTTAATAAAGTAACAGTTTGTGACATCAGCAAAACAAGAAAGAGGAGTAATCATGCAGGTGGTTGGAACATGTTGAGAAACGGAAGTGAATCCAGATCTTCAAGAACGGTAACAGATGGTAGAGAATCTCAGTCTTCAGTTCCTCTGTTGCAATCGAGTAAAAGAGTTCGGCAGGCAAAACTTTCTTCTTCCTTGCATCATACACCTCGAACAGTTCTATCTTGGTTGATTGACAATAATGTGATTCTGCCCCGTGCCAAAGTACAGTATCGTGGGAACAAAGATGGTCGTCCAATGGCAGAAGGGCGGATCACTCGTGCAGGGATCAAATGCAAGTGCTGCCAAAGAGTTTATGGAATTAGCAACTTTGAGGTGCATGCAGGAAGCACTTATCACAGACCTTCCGCAAATATATTTTTGGATGATGGACGATCCCTTCTTGATTGTGTACTGCAGATGAAAGAAAAGAGTAGAGTAAGAAATACGAGGAAAAGACCACCTTTGTTGAAGAAGCGCAGCCATTTGAGCACAAATGACTACGTGTGTTCTGTGTGCCATTACGGTGGTGAATTACTTCTATGTGATGAATGTCCATCTTCTTTTCATACTGGTTGCCTTGGAATGAAGGTGTCTCTCTCTTTATATATATTGTGTACTTTTGTCTCTTTCCTCTTAAAGCTCCATACTGTCAATTATATTGGTTATATTTATATATATATATATAGAGAGAGAGAGAGAGAGAGAAGTGGTTCTACACCTGGTTTGATACCAAGTGCATTCTATTGCTTAAACAGGCGGTCCCAGATGGAGAGTGGTTTTGCCCATCATGCTGTTGTGAAATGTGTGGCCAGAGCAGATTTGATAAAAACAAAAACCACTTTACAGACAGCAGTCTACTTATCTGCTGTCAGTGTGAGCACAAATGTGAGCAGCTCTTTTGATCATCTTTTATGTTCTTACAACAGCTTATCTTAGGCATACAGAATTCTGCAAATGTGTGGCATTACTGATGTTGATCAATTTTGTACAGATCATGCTCGGTGCGTGAGAAATAAAGGTCTTCAAAAGCTGGATTATTATCCTGTAGGAAGTTGGTTTTGCAATAAGAGATGTGAGCAGGTATTTGGTTTCATGCCTAACACAGGAATAGAAAGCATTGGCATCATGAGTAGAGAGCACAGCTTCCATATCTTGTCAATTGTCTCATTGAGAAGTTATTTCAGTGTAGAATGCAGTTAACCGGTCGCATCTTAGAAAAATATCTTATTGATTTTTCCCATGTTATCAATCCTAGGGAAATGTTAAATGCGTGAAAAGCATCATGTTGACATATGCCAGTATCCTCTTCTGTCTATTGAGTTTTACTTTTAAGAAACATTTTGTCTAAGTCACCTTAATATCTGATGCAGATATGCTTGGGTATCCGCCAACTTTTGGCAAAGCCATTTATGGTGGGAATCGATAACCTCACTTGGACTTTATTGAGATACGTAAAACCTGATGATTTGGATTTGGATGCTGCTAATGATGAGTTCATCTTGGAGACTTATAGTAAACTTAGTGTCGCACTGGATGTGATGCATGAATGCTTTGAGCCTGTCAAAGAATCTTACACAAGGAGAGATCTTATGGAAGATGTTATCTTTAACAGATGGTAATATCCAGCTTCAGAAATTCTTGAGTAACCATTGTTGAATTATGTGCAAATGTTCTTGTTCAACCACATAATTTATGCAAAACAAAATTATGCATTTCCTACGACAGTTTCATTATTGACACATTCTTTCATCAAAGGTTGGAGTAGAGCTTTCACCGTCATGAACTTAATCACCCTTGATTTTAGACTTGCCTTAAATAGTTGAGACTTGAAAGTTCCTTTATTACTTGTAACTATAGATAACATGGTACTCCGTATAAAAAAACTCTAGATGACATGGTATGTCTCAACTTGAAATTCAGACATGAGTTTCTAAGTTGCTGTACCTAGCAGTATTCAGTTCTAACGAGATGTTCTTTTGACAGAAAATTCTCTTGTGGTTTTACTCAGCAAATGCATTATTATCTCTCGAGTTATTTGAACACTACTTTCACTCTTTCAGGGACTTGTATCAATATGTTTTAATCGTTTATGCTCTGACAAAAAGTTGTAATTTGAAGTTTCAGGTCAGAGCTGAATCGCTTAAATTTTCAGGGTTTCTATACTGTGCTTCTGGAAAGAAATGATGAAGTGATTACAGTAGCGACTGTAAGGTATCTAACTGTTATATATTACTATAATTCATTCAAGTAAAGTTTTCTCTACTTTTTATTTCAGTATATATCTGTTTAGTCTGAAAAATTAGATGATCGATGTGACTGAATCTTGGTGTTACAAAATGTACAGTCATATCTAGTATTTATAGCATAATCATAGGTAGAGATATTTAGGGATCTTAGAGATTTTTAGGATCTTTTATGATTTTATAATCTTGGTGTTACAAAATGTACGGTCATATCTAGTATTTATAGCATAATCATAGGTAGAGATATTTAGGGATCTTAGAGATTTTTAGGATCTTTTCTAATTTTATTTCCTTGGATAGATTTACTTGTACACCTACAAATAGCTCTTATTCTTGGAATAATATAACAAGAAAAAACTGATCCATTGGCTCTATATTTTACATGGTATGCTCTGGCCTTCTGATTTGCCAGTATTGAATCAGCAACTCCACCGAAAAAATTGATAACTTTTCCGATAGTTGCCTGACTGTTGGAGGTGATTTCTTGATATTTTTGGTTGCTTTGTGGTGGTTTCGGATCACATAACCACATTTGACAACCTTAGAACAGATTCTGCAGCTACTTTGTTAGTCAGGTTTGAGGTTCTTATAAGTTGTTGTTCTGTTTCTGCAGTACTATTTAGGAGGCTAGTTATGTTAGAAACTGTCTTTGCGTGGGACTCCCATCAACTTGTGACTTATTTGGGTCTTCTTTCTTTGTAACAATTTGAGACTTGTTGAGTCTTTGTTAGTTCTCTAAGTTTGTTTGATTGGGTTCAGATTCGCTTGATTCTATGATTTGTTTCACGTGATTCACTGGATTGGAGTTCATTTATGTCCAACACAGACTTGGTTGGATAATTTAAGCTTTGGACAATTGTCTATCAGTTTATTTCAATATTGTGAGTTGAGGAAATGATTGCTTCCTGTTCATTGTCTGATAACACGATTTCAGTTTCCGCAGAAGATTTTCTGAATTCTCTCTATATCAGAAATCATTGAACGAATCTACTTCAGTTAATGCTTTTACCGAGTCAACTAAAACATGTTCATCACCTCTTCAAATAAATGGGTCATTGATTCAGGTGCCACAAATCACATGGCAGGTAATCCTAATATTTTTTCTAGCTTTCGATCACACAAAGCACCATCTCCAATTACTATAGTTGATGGATCAACTTGTAACAGTGTTGGATATGGGACTATTAAACCCTACCTCCTCTATTACCTTGTCATCTGTACTAAGTCTACCAAAGTTGGCTTTTAATCTGATTTCTGTAAGCAAAGTTACTAGAGATTTTAATTGTTATATTTCATTCTTTCCCGATCATTGTCTATTTTGTGATCTTAAGACAAATTACGTTATTGGTAAAGGACATCTAATTGATGATCTCTACATCCTTGATGAATGAGAGTCTCAGTTTGTTGCATGCTTTAGTGTCGTCTCTCCATTTGAAACAGATTGTCGATTGGGCATCCTTCTCTACCTCTGTTAAAGAAGCTTTATCCTCAGTTCCATGATATTTCTTCATTGGAATGTGAATCTTGTTCGTTTGCAAAACATCATCGCAGTCCATTAAGTCCAAGGATTAATAAGCGAGTTGAGTCTGCTTTTGAATTAGTACATTCTGATGTTTGGGACCATGTCCAGTTGTTTCTAAAAGTGGGCATAAATATTGTCACTTTTGTGGATGATTTTTCTCGAACGAGTTCCTTTCTTGTCTTGCCCAAAAACTTTCTTTATTCTCATTGGAGAAAGACTCCCGCGGCAAGGTTTTACACATAAGGCCAGCGGCTTTCTTTATCTCACTTGCCCTTAGTTCGTCTAGCGCCTTTCAGTTGGGGTCCGCCGTGGGGGTTAGGGAACCCAACTTCCGCTATATGGTTGGCAAGCTAGGCTCTCTTATATGTCAAGTTTCATGGGTTTTGGAGAGTAAAAACAAAAGAAAGGGTCACCCTAAGATGATCATCTTGTGGCTATTGAGAACGAATGAAATCAGATGGTTCTATTTCTCAATCTTTCTGACTTGCTCCTACGAAACCAAGGTCGAAAAGATTACAAAAATCAGCAATAATAAAACAGTGAGACCCAACCTGGAACAAGAACCAAACCTAACAACGAGAGGAGAGGAGAGACCATTTTCATGAGAGAGGGACGAGCAAGTGTGATGACTTGGATTTACTTTATGAAGAGTCGATGTGAAGTGCTTCCTCACTTTACTGCCTTCTGTGCTGAAGCCAAAACTCAATTTAATGTCTTAGTGCGGATTCTAAAGAATATATGTTAAAATTATTTTGATCTTACATGAGAAACCATGTTATTCTTCATTAGTCTTCATGTGTTGATACACCTCAGAATGGAGTTGTTGAGAGGAATAATAGGCATCTACTTGAGACAGCTCTGGCACTTTTGTTCCAAATGAAAGTCTCGAAACAATTTTGGGCCGATGCAGTCTCTACAACTTGTTTTTTGATAAATCGCATGTCGTTAGCTGTTTTGGCAGGTAATATGCCTTATATTGTTCTTTTTCCAAACAAATCACTATTCCCGGTGGAACTTAAGGTGTTTGGAAGCACATGTTATGTTTGAGATGTTCGACCATCTATTACCAAATTGGATCCAAAGGCGTTATAATGTGTTTTCTTGGGCTATTCTCGACTTCAGAAAGGGTATCAGTGTTACTCTGTTGAACTTGGCAAATACCTAGTGTTTACTGATGTGGTATTTTCAGAAGCTACACTGTTCTTCTATGCACCTCCCATTTCTACAAGTCAGGTGGAGGAAGATGAGTGGTTGGTCTATCAGGTTACTCATGCTGAAACAAAACAATCTGATGATGATGTTCTTCCATCTGCGAGTTCGTTTATTGAGAATCAGTCAACTAGTATGCCTCCAGAACTTGTTTCGTCTGTTCCAACTAAACTACCAATCGTTCAAGTTTACTCGAGGAGACAAGGTAATGATGATACTTGTCCTACATCAACTCGGTCATCATCAGTTCCTTCTCCACTTCATTCTTCGGCAAATCTTGACCTACCTATTGCTCTTCGGAAAGGTACACATTAATGTAAATCCAAATATTCCATTGCTAACTTTGTTTCTTATGATCACTTATCTATTGCATCTAGTTGTTTGATTGGCTCTTTGGACTTTATCTCTATTCCTAAAACAGTGAAAGAAGTCTTGACTAATCCTGGATGGCATGATGCAATGCTTGAAGAGATACATGCTCTAGATGGAAATCACACTTGGATTTGGTGGCTTTACCCAAGGGAAAGAAAGTTGTAGGATGCAAATGGGTCTTTACCGTCAAAGTCAATCCGGATGGTTCTGTCACAAGACTTAAGGCTAGACTTTTGGCTAAAGGCTATGCTTAGACTTATGGGGTAGACTAGTTTCTGCGTACGTGCTTTGCGTGTGTAACCCATACTAATAAGTATATTATAATTTATATTACCATTAATCTAATACCACATGTTTCATCTTTGAATAAGAAGAAAAAGAGTAACTATTCTATCAAATCTATTTTTAAAGGTGATATTACAAATACAATATCTTTTATCAATTTTTTTTACAATATATATTTTATAATTTCTTAATTTTTCACAGTTTAAGAGAGTAGAACTTCAAGATAAAGTAGAATTTTCATTCTTGTAGGCAAAAAAAGTTTTGCGATTGAAAATCCATGTTTTTCTATCATTATTGTCTAATTAAAATAAAATAAATATAAGATAACTATATATAGACAGGAGACTAAATCTGAATAAACTTTTTTTGCCCCTTTTTTTACTTTTTTTTGTCAAGTCTATTTTAGTTGAAAAATATTATTCAAAATTTAACTATAATAAGAAAAACCTTCTCTTTTTTACTATATTTATTATAATCAATATTTAATATTATTCAAAATAATAATATAATAATTGAAGAAAAAGACGATTTTGTCTAAAGAGAAGTCTTTTAATGAAGGGCAAAAAGTTCAAACAATATTTCTAAGGGTCTTCACACTTTTAATATAGTATAGATTATGCGGACACTTTCTCCCCCGTAGCTAAGCTCACCTCTGATCGTTTGTTTATTTCCTTGGCTGCTTTTCAACATTGGCCACTACATCAGCTGGATGTCAAGAATACTTTCCTTCATCGTGATCTCCATGAAAAGGTGTATATGGAGCAACCGCCTGGATTTGTTGCTCAGGGGGAGTATGGAAAAGTTTGTCATTTGCGAAAGTCTATGTATGGTCTAAAATAATCCTCGTGCATGGTTTGAAAGATTTAGAGATGTAGTTCAGGAGTTTGGATTGAAGAAAAGCAAGTGTGATCACCCAGTCTTCTACAGACAGTCAGTGACTAGTATTATTCTCCTAGTTGTTTATGTTGATGATATTGTTATTACAGGAGATGATTGTTATGGAATTTCTTCTCTCAAGCAGTTTTTACATGCCAAATTTCATACCAAAGACTTGGGACTGTTGAAATACTTCTTGGGTGTAGAAGTAGCTAGAAGCAAGCATGGGATTTTCTTATCTCAAAGAAAGTATGTACTTGACCTACTTATAGAAATCGGAAAGTTGGGAGCGAAACCATGTGGCACACCAATGGATCCTAATGTACATCTTACTAAGGATGATGCTGACCCTTTTGATTCTCCGGAAAGATATAAAAGATTAGTTGGGAAATTGAACTACCTAACTCTGACTTGTCCAGATATTGCATATGGAGTCAGTATTGTCAGTCAATTCATGTTTGTACCAACAGTCAAACATTGGGCTGCCTTGGAACAAATTCTATGTTATTTGAAAGGAGCTCCTAGCCTTGGCATATTATATAGCGACCACAGACATACTCGCGTTGAATGCTTTGCAGATGTAGATTGGGATGGATCAACATACTCGCGTTGAATGCTTTGCAGATGCAGATTGGGCTGGATCAAGAATTGATAGAAGATCGACTACTAGCTATGCGTCTTTGTTGATGAAAATCTAGTATCTTGGAGGAGTAAGAAACAAAATATTGTATCTCGATCAAGTGTAGAGTCCGAGTATAGAGCTATGGCTCAGTCCACATGTGAAATACTATGGATACAACACCTTTTAGCTGAGGTTGGTTTGAATCCTTCTTTTCCAGCAAAACTTTGGTGTGATAATCAGGTTGCTCTACATATTGCCTCAAATCCAATGTATTATGACGGACAAAACATATTGAGGTTGATTGTCACTTTGTCCGTGAGAAGATTCAAGAGAACGTTATTTCTATAGGCTATGTGAAGATAGGGGAACAATTGGGTGATATATTCACGAAGCCTTTGAATGGAACTCAGATGGAATATCTTTGTAAAAAGTTGGGTATGATAAATATCTATACTCCAACCTGAGGGGGAGTGTCACAAAATGTACAGTCATATCTAGTATTTATAGCATAATCATAGGTAGAGATATTTAGGGATGTTAGAGATTTTTAGGGATCTTTTCTGTTTTTATTTCCTTAGATTTAATTGTACACCTACAAGTAGCTCTTATTCTTGGAATAATATAACAAGAAAAAACTGATCCATTGGCTCTATATTTTACAGATGGTAAGCTAACAATTTTCTTGCTCATAGGGTTTACGGAGAAAAGGTAGCTGAGGTTCCTCTTATAGCAACAAGATTTCAGTACCGCCGACTTGGAATGTGTCGCATCTTAATGAATGAGCTTGAAAAGGTATGCAAATCTACTTTCTTTCATTATCCTTCTTCAGGGAGAGGAAGAAAGTTGTTGCAGAGGATATACCTAATATATGTTTTTAAAAGATCCCCAATAATTACTTTATTAAGCAGGGATGGCTCATGAAAGCTATAATTTGTAGGAGATATCTTTAAGTTTTTATTTTTTTAGTCATGCGCTTCTTTCTTTCCATGATTATATAATTAACATATTCAAGGCATGCATTTGAGTTGACTGTTTGGGGACATCGGCTTGTTCTCCCTATCTGAAGTATAAACATGTATTTTATAAGAGAAAAACCTTTGTACATGGTTATTTTGGTTCTCTAGATTTCATATTAAGCAGCACTCTTAAGGCTTTTTTTTGGTGGGGACTTCAATGCTCTGTTATGCTACATTGACGTCAAGTTCTGGTTACCTATCGCAACAAAAGGCCTTCAGTTCTAGTTAGAATAAGTGATGGTATGGGGCACATATATGACAGTGGGAATTGCAATTGTCCTGATAATTGTGAGTATTTTATGTGGTTTTCTTTCTTTGTGTGATATTGAAACAAAAACATTAAACCTTATAATTTCTCAGAGTCAGCTGCAACATACGTGAGGAATTGCGGATTGTGATGAACATGCTTTGAAATATATTGAATATGCTTGTCATCTGATCTGCTTGCCTTTCAACTAATGCTATTTTGTTGTTCATTCCAGAAACTCATGGAATTAGGAGTTGAGAGGCTAGTTTTGCCTGCTGTCCCCACCGTACTAAACACATGGACCACTTCATTTGGTTTCACAATGGTGAAAGAATCTCAGAGGTTAAACTTCTTGAATTACACTTTCCTAGACTTCCAGGGTACAGTAATGTGTCAGAAACTCCTCCAGAATATCCCTTCAGAGGTATCAAGTGAATCAACAGGTATGTAAAACTCTTCATTTACTTTGGAAGGAGGTGGAGATTTGATATGGATGGTCTAAAACTTCATTTTTATCCAGAAGCTGATCAAACTCAATTCGACCACATAAACAGCAAGGAGAATGTTGAGTTGGATGGAAACAGTGCACTTTCTGAGGTCTTCCAAGCTGAGCAAATCGAGGGGACTGAAATTGTGGACCAAGGATCCGCAGAGTATGTTTCCCCTTTGTTTTCTCTGTTTTGTAAGGACTGAAAAAGGGAGTAATCAGAGAGATATAACATCCAAATCATGCAGAACGTAATATGAAAATTGTAATGACTTTGATAGTCTATTCAAGCTTGATAAGCATGTCTTTTGGAGACTGATCATTCTTATTAACATATTAATGTGTCTCAGCTAATCCTCTTCCTCAATATAAAGGTGAAGGTAGGGGCATGTTTTATTGGGCTTGAAAGCAATGTATGAGATGTGAAAGATTCACATTTCTATTTTAATTAGTTGAGAATAAATCACAATTAGGCTATATGCGAGGTTGCCTTTAGCTGCCAACATGTAGGAAAAACTATGTTTTATGCATCTCCATGAAACAATTTCTATTTTGTTGGTGATATTTTTTTTTTTTTTACTGTAATGTTCAAAAACATGGTCAGTCAGGGAGTCATACCCAACATGTATGGGATCGAGGCATAATTGTTGTTGCAGATTTGGGGTACTACTCAAATATATTTGATTAGGCTCACTGCAAGAAAAAAGCTCGAAATGTTGAATTCTGTTATGTCTAATGCTCATCGGTGAGATTTCACATATTACAATTTAAGAGAAGATGGGGTAGAAAGCAAATTGAACGACTCTTGCCTTTTTTAAGCTTTCCACTTAAGGGATGGGCAGGCCTCTGATATGCATTATTTAATGTTTTTGCTTAAAATGTGGATAAAGTATGCTGCTTGAGGGCTAATAGTCTTTCAATGTGCTCATTGAGATGATGTTTATCCCAACCAAGGTGTATTTACCACAGCAGCCTGCTTTTAGAAACCTAACAAAAATAGTGCAAAAGATCCTATTTAGAATGTCATGTGATCAGCACAAACCACCGAAATGCCCCTAACCAATCCACAGAATGTATAGGAGGCACTAAGGTGTGTATTTAGCTTGTATAATCAGATTTATTTGGCATGGTCTCTTCATTTTACGTTGCACATTACAGTTTTGAACATTCCACTTAAAGGATAAGGAGGTCTCTTGTGTGTATCGTTTAATATTCTTGCGTAGAAGTGTATGAAGTGTCACCTTGAGAAAAGAGGTCCTTCAACATGCTTATTGAGATATACCCAGCAAAGGGTGTAAAAAAATGTTATGTTACTGGTTCACCAAGGGTTTCATTAGGATTACATGTGGGTCAAGATTATCGTAGTAACTGCTAACTTGAAAGGCTTGATATTCTTGATTCTTGTTCTTTTTGGAAAGAGAGTACATCTGAGTTATAGGTGTTGAAAATAAAAAGTTAATTTGCATAATAAGAAGCTCTAAATTCTTCCAGAGACCTAACAGGAACTTTGCAGAGGACCCTCTTTAGAATCTTATATCCCCCCCCCTCCCCACCGTCACCCCCACCCCAACAAACCAACAATGTGTAAAGAAGGAACAAAGATGTGTACTTAGCTTATCTCATCATGTTAGCTATAGAGATTTTATGTGATGCATGGTGCTTGATTTAATGTCGGTTTCTTCATTTTCAATTTCACTTCAGATAGGTGAAGAAAAACTCAATTTGGCAAATATAATGGTTAAGAAGAGTTCTCAAATGAGTAGGCTCAATAGGTAACACACACAGATACAATGTTTACGTGGTGAATCACAGATATATGCAGGTACACAAGCATGGTGCATAAACTTTCGGATGCAAGATCAGATAATTGGATTTACTCCCCATCGTCTTTTGTGTTTATATGTCTATCCTTTGAAGAGACAGGGATAATGGATAGATGATTAAGAAGTTTAGCAAATGAACATCTTACTTATTGATCAATTGTATTGGATAAGAAAGTTGGGTTGCAGAGGTTATTTGTATTTGGTCATATTTCAGGTTGTTCAGTCTTGATTGTCTTTGGAACAGTGAACACATTTCGGATCCAAATGCACACTTAAAGCTTGATTGTGTTCTTGTGCTGTTTGTTGTGTCCAGACCTTGGTAATTTCTTTCCTAGCTGATAAAACTTAACTGTTGTTATTACCTGTCAGTGCACCTGGAGGATGTGAAAGCAATAATACAGATGCTCCAGCTCCTCTCATTATTGTGGTACATTTCCTTTGCTCAGAACATTGTCTCAGCAGATTTTCTTACTTAGATCCTGATGTTTTAAATAATTATTTTTTGTGGTCTTTGAACAGGCGAACCAACAAGCTCCTATTGGCTGCCAGGATGAGACTAGTCTGCAATACCGAGCTGAAGTTACTGGTAGTAAGGTTTTAGAAAAAACAGAGGTTCAATACAAATGTTACAAGCGGAGAAGAAGATATCAACATCAACCTGTGGAAGCTAAGCTGGTTTTGGAAAGAGTAACCATCTAACAAGCTGGTAAATTATTAGAAAAAGACAACCATGGAACTTTGTTGGCCAAATATTTTTAATCCATTGACCATATTTTTTATTTGTTAAAAGGAGAGAATTTAAGGGCTGTTACTCTGTATATATGCTCAGGTATATATGTTCATGTACATCTATCTCTAGGTACCATTAACTAACATAGATCTTTTCTAATCTTGGAAGTACAAATGTAGAGAAGCAGAGTCCACGGCTTGCGAGTATTCAATGTCACTCCGCAAATGTAATTCTTGCCCAGAGCCAATGCATTTATAAAAGCAGAATGTTTGAGAATTTTGCATCATGGGAATCGTGGCCACAAATGGGTGGTTCACGGATATGCTTACTAGTGGTAATCTGATACATCCACAGAAAGAATGAGGCGAGAGAATGTGATACAGTAAAGTATTATGAGAAAGAGGAAGTTATGCAATACCGTCTCATTCCCTCTCTATTTCCTTTTGCATCATCAACAAGTTCCATTCGCATTATATGTCTTTCTCCTATGAGGTGAATAGTATGCACAGGTTATTTTGATAAGTACTTTTGTTCTTTACAAAATATGATAAACAAATTGTATTTAGCTAATCAATTTGAAACACATCCAAAGTTATTCTTTTTTGGGGAAAAAGTCAAAAATACCTTTAAACCATGTGAAATAAATAAAAATGTCATTCATTTATAGTTTGATTTAAAAATGTGTTTATTATTAATACTTTGATCCAAAAATGTTTGTATTGTTATCTAATGAGTTAAAGTCAAAGTTCCTTTTTTCAAATAAATTTGTTATTTATTTTCTTTTTGAACACATTATTTTTCCTAATAATATTTTTTTATTAGTAAATATTTATTGTTGACACCAAATTTTGACCCTCCGCATTATATATATATATACATATGTATATGTATATGTATATGTATATGTGTGTGTGTGTATAATAGATACATATTTTCATATATTTTATATATGTCTATATATATAAGTTATGTATTTAATTATTACTTTTTTCATAATTCTTCAAAAGATTTTTTTTTGTTAATTATCTTAGTTAATTTATAAATTATTTTCGAAATCAATTAGTTAATAATTAAGTTAGTTATTTCACTTTGTTAATTTATCTTCTGGCCAATCTAATCAACTAATTCAATTCGGCTATATATGTTTTAAATCCTAAATTGATCTTGATCATGATTTTAAATTGATTAAATTTTCAATTATATTTTTTCACCCAAACACTTATTTTTTAGATTCAAATTAGTCTATTTTTTGGCCCAAAAATTCGAAATTGGTCCAATTGGACCAATTTCGCTGGCCCAACATCACGAATCCAACCCAAATCCTTTTTAAAGGAAAAGATCAGCCCAGATTATAACCACAGTCCCCGACGCGCTCCCTCTTTCTTTTCTCTTATTTCTCTCCCCAAACGCTCACGTGTCGTCTTCCCAGAAACAGAAAAAGCCAGCAAACCCATCGACCTTCAGTAGAAAGTTGAGACCAACAACCTCCTTTGACCTGAAAAACGACACCCAACGTCCTTGTCCTTGAGCCACACGTCTCAATCTCGTTCCATCCCTCATCCTTGCTCTTAATCGGATAAATGAAATTAAAAACTCATTGGAGGATTTTGTACAAATTTGAATTCGAATTTTTTCCATCCAATTCATCCCAATCGGATTCAATTGTCAACTACCCCTAATTTTCCCCTAATTCTAGCCCTAAACTTTTTATAAATATCCTTTATGTTCACTGTTAAAAGGGAGGATTTTTTTTTGGAGATTGTTTGATTGACCCTTTCCAAATTTTTTAAAAAAAAGATTCATTTAGAAGTTGCAAGTTTTCCAGAAAGCCGATTGAAGATTTTTGCGGTTGGAAACTTCCAAATTCGTTCAGTAAACTTTAGTCGTAGAGAAAGCTTGCTAATTCTCAGCTCGTCGACGTCTCAGTATCGCTGCTCTCAAAAAGGTAATATTTTTCTTATGATTTTTTTAGTTTCCTCTGTCATGAGTTGATGGTTGCTGAACTTATATGTTCTC
>JBCEWC010011929.1:0-16279 GCA_038996855.1 Solanum aculeatissimum
CCACTTGGTCATCTTGCATGGCTCCTTATAGACCCCTCGGTATAAGTTTTTGGTAATGTTGGCCCCGAGCCCTGGGCAGCATCAGGAATTGTGGGCTAACACCTACAAAAAACTGCCCAAATCGCATGTTTCCTTATTTTTTGCCCATAAAATCCCGCCAGGCCATCTCCAACCCTACGGGGCCACCTGGACCTCTTGCTTGGCGCGTTATGAACCCCTTGGTATATTTTGTTTTACGAAAGTTTGCCGCAAGACCTGAGAAAGGCCAGGAACTGTGGGCTAACACCCACGAATAACTGCCTAAATCTCATGTTTCCTATTCTTTGGCCCATAAAATCCAACCAGGTCATCTCCAACCCAGTTGGGCCACCTGGGCCTCTTGTCTGGCTCATTACGGACCCTTCAATATAATATTTCAGGAAAGTTGGCCCCAAGCCCTTGACAACGCCTGGAACTGTTGGCTAACACCCACGAAAAACTGTCGAAATCGATTATTTCCTGTTCCTTGGCCCATAAAATCCTACCAGGACATCTCCAACTCAGTCGGGCCAGCTGGACCTCTTTCCTGGCTCATTAAGGAACCCTTGGTGTAAATTTTTAGGAAATTTAGACCCGAACCCCGGGCAGTGCCAGGAAAAGTGGGCTAACACCCATGACAAAAAGCAAAAATCATCTACTTCTTGTTCTTTCGCCCATAAAATCCTACAAGGACATCTACAACCCCATCGAGACACCTAGGCCTCTTGTTTGGATCGTTAAGGACCCCTTAGTATAATTTTTTGGGAAAGTTTGCCTCGAGCCCCGAGCAGCGCCAGGAATCGTGGGCTAACACCCACGAATAACTGTACAAATCATTTTTTTTCCTGTTCTTTGGCCCATAAAATCATACCAGGCCATCTCCAACCCAGTCGGGCCACCTAGTGCTCTTTCCTGGCTCATTACAAACACCTCAATATAATGTTTCAGGAAAGATGGCCCCAAGCCATGAGCAGCGCCAGGAACCGTTGGCTAACCACAAAAAACTGTTGATAGCGCTTGTTTCTTGTTTCTTGGCCCATAAAATTCTACCTGGCCATCTCGTACCCCGTCGGGCCACTTGGGCCTCTTACTTGGATCGTTACAGACACCTCGATATATTTTTTTGGGAAAGGTTACCCCTAGACCCGGGCAGCACCAAGAACCGTGGGCAAACATCCATGAAAACTGCCCAAATTTCCTATTTCCTTCCCCTTGGCCCATTAAATACTACTAGGCCATCTCTAACCCTGTTGGGCCAGCTAGGCCTCTTTATTGGCTCGTTATGGATCCATCGGTATAATTTTTCGAAAAATTTAGCCCCAAGCCCTAGGCAGCACCAGGAATAATGGGCTAACACCCACGAAAAACTGTCTAAATCGCTTATTTCTTGTTCCTTGGCCCATAAAATCCTACCAGGCAATATCCAATCTCGTCGGGTTACCTGAGCCTCTTGCCTAGATCATTATGGAATCCTCGGTATAATTTTTCAGGAAAGTTTTCATGAGCCTCGAGTAGCGCCAGGAACACTGGGCTAACACCCATGAAAAACTGTCAAAATCGCCTGTTTCCTGTTCCTTGGCCCATAAAATCCTACCAGCCCATCTCCAACCTTGCAAGGCCACTTGGGCCTTTTGAATGGCTTGTTACGGACCCCTCGGTATATTTTTTTGGGAAACTTGGCCCTGAGCCCCTGGCAGCGACAGGAACCGTTGGTTAACAACCACGAAAAACTACCAAAATCACCTGTTTCTTGTTCTTTGGCCCATAAAAACCTACCAGGCCATCTTCAACCCCGCCAGACCAGTTAGGCCATTTTCTTAGCTCATTATGGACCCCTTAGTATAATTTTGTGGGAAATTTGGCCCTGAGCACCGGGCAGCGCCAGGAACCATGGGCTAACACCCATGAAAATTGCCAAAATCGCCTGTTTCCTATTCCTTAGCCCATATAATCTTACCAGGAAATCTACAACCCCACCGGGGCACCTGGGCCTCTTGCCTGACTCACTAAGGGCCCCTCGGTATATGTTTTTGAGAAAGTTGGCCCCGGGCAGCGCTAGGAATCGTGGGCTAACACCCACGAAAAATTATCAAAATTACCTGTTTCCTGTTCCTTGGCCCATAAAATCTTACCAACCCATCTCCAACCCCATCGGGCCACCTGGGCCTCTTGCCTGGATCGTTATGAACCACTTGGTGTAATTTTTCAGGAAAGTTAGCCGCGAACCCCGTGTAGCGCCAGGAACCGTGGGCTAAAACCCATGAAAAACTGCCCAAATCACCATTTTCTTGTTCCTTGGCCCATAAAATCCTACTAGGCGATCTTCACCCCGACCGAGCCATCTGGGCCTCTTGTCTGGCTCCTTACAGACCCCTCGATATAATTTTTTTGGAAAGTTGGACTGAATCCCGGGCAGCACCAGGAATCGTGGGCTAACACCCACAAAACTTTACTCAAATCATCTGTTTCCTGTTCCTTGGCCCATAAAATCCTACTAGGCCATCTCCAACCCTACTGGGCCAGCTGGGCCTCTTTCCTAGCACGTTAAGGATCCCTCGATATGAAGTTTCGAGAAAGTTGGCCCCAAGCCCCCTGTAGCGCCAAGAACCGTGGGCTATTACCTACGAAAAACTGTCAAAATCGCCTATTTCCTTTTCCTTGACTTATAAAATCCTACCATGCCATCTTCAACCCCACTGGGCCACCAGACCTCTTTCCAGGCTCATTACAGACCTCTTGGTATAAGTTTTGGAAAAGTTGGCCACGATCCCTGTGCAGCATCAGGAATAATGTGTTAATACCCATGAAAAACTACTAAAATCTCTTATTTCCTGTTCCTTGGCCCATAAAATCCTACCAAGCGATCTCCAACACTACCGGGACACCTGGGCCTCTTGTCGGGCTCGTTACAGACCCCTTGGTTTAATTCTTTGAGAAAGTTAGCCTCAAGCCCTGGGCAGCGCTAGGAACCATGGGCTAACACCTATGAAAAATCACCGAAATTGCCTGTTTCCGGTTCCTTAGACCATAAAATCCTACCAAGTGATCTCCAGCCCCGCCGGGCTACCTAGGCCTCTTTCCAGGCTTGTTCCGGATACCTCGGTATAATTTTTTAGAAAATTTGGCCCCGAGCCCCGTGCAACGCCAGGAACCGTGGGCTAACACCCATGAAAAACTGTTAAAATCGCCTATTTCCTTTTCCTTGGCCCATAAAATCCTACCAAACGACATCCAACCCTAACGAGCCACCTTGGCTTTTACTTGGCTCATTAAGGACCCCTCCGTATATTTTTTAGGGAAAGTTGGCCCTGAGCACCGGGCAGCGCCACCCACAAAATATTGCTCAAATCGCTTATTTCTTGTTCCTTGACCCATAAAATCCTACGAGGCCATCTCCAACCCCGTTGGGACACCTGGGCCTCTTTCTTAGGTTGTTATGGACCCCTCGATATAATATTTTAAGAAAGTTGGCCCCGAGCCCTAGGCAGCGCCAGGAACTGTGCGCTAACACCCAAAAAAAACTACCCACGAAAAACTACCCACATTGCCTATTTCATCTTCCTTGGCCTATAAAATCTTACTATGCCATCTCCAACTACACTGGGCCAGCTGGGCCTCTTGCTTGGCTCGTTACGGAGTCCTCGATATAATTTTTTGGGAAAGTTGGCCCCGAGCCCCAGGCAGCGCCAGGAACATTGGGCTAACACCTAAAACAAATAACCAAAATCGTCTGTATCCTGTTCCTTGGCACATAAAATTCTACTAGGTCATCTCCAACACCGCCGGGTCACCTGGGCCTCTTGCCTATATCGTTACGGAATCTTCGATATAATTTTTTAGGAGAATTTTTCCCGAGCCTCGAGCAGCGCCAAGAACAGTTGGCTAGCACCTATGAAAAACTATCAAAATCGCCTGTTTTCTTTTTTGTGGCCCATAAAATCCTACCATGCCATCTATAACCCTGCCGAGACACCTGGGATCTTGCCTGGCTCGTTAAGGACCTCTTAGTATAATATTTTGGGAACGTTGGCACCGAGCCCCGCGCAGCACCAGGAACCGTGGGCTAACACCCAC
The DNA here is from genome assembly GCA_038996855.1 of Solanum aculeatissimum. Taxonomy (NCBI): domain Eukaryota; kingdom Viridiplantae; phylum Streptophyta; class Magnoliopsida; order Solanales; family Solanaceae; genus Solanum; species Solanum aculeatissimum. Next base: position 4,093 of record JBCEWC010011929.1, read on the forward strand.
GAAAAACTACCCAAATTGCTTGTTTCTTGTTTCTTGGCCCATAAAATTCTACAAGGGCATCTCCAACCTCGCTGGGCCACCTAGGCCTCTTGCCTGGCTCATTACGGACCTCTCGGTATAATTTTTGGGGAAAGTTGGCCCCGAGCCCCGGGCAGCGCCAGGAACCGTGGGCTAACACCCATGAAAAACTACTCAAATTGTTTGTTTCCTGTTTCTTGGCCCATAAAATCCTACCAACCCATCTGCAACCCCGCTTAGCCACTTGTGCCTCTTGTCTGGATTGTTACAGACCCCTCGGTATAATTATTTGGGAAAGTCCCTGGGCAGCGCCAGGAATCGTGGGCTAACACCCATAAAACTTGACCAAATTACCATTTGTTTGCTCCTTAGCCCATAAAATCCTACCAGGCGATCTTCAATCTCGCTAGGCCATTTGGGCCTCTTGCCTGGCTCATTACGGACCCCTTGGTATAAATTTTTGGGAAAGTTGGCCCCGGGCAGCACCCGGAATATTGGGCTAATGCCCACAATAAACTGTCGAAATTGTTTGTATCCTGTTCCTTGGCCCATAAAATCCTACTAGGTCAACTCTAACACCATCGGGTCACCTGGGCCTCTTGACTAGATCGTTATGGAACCCTCAGTATAATATTTCAGGAAAGTATTCCCCGAGCCTCGGGCAGCGCCAGGAACAGTGGGCTAACACCCACGAAAAACTATCAAAATCGCCTGTTTCCTTTTCCTTGGCCCATAAAATTCTACCAGGCCATCTCCAACCCCGCCGGACACCTAGGCCTCTTTCCTGGATCATATGGACCCCTTGGTATAATATTTAAGGAAAGTTGGACCTGAGCCCCTGGTAGCGATAGGAACAGTGGGCTAACACCTACAAAAAACTGTCAAAATTGCTTGTTTCCTGTTCTTTAACCCATAAAATCCTACTATGCCATCTTCAACCCCGTTGTGACAGCTGGGTCTTTTGCCTGGCTTGTTACGGACCGCTCAGTATAATTGGTTTGGAAATTTTGCCCCGGGCAGCACCAGGAATCGTGGGCTAACACCCGTAAAAAATTATCAAAATAGCCTAGTTCTTGTTCCATGGCCCATAAAATCCTACCATGCCATCTTCAACTCCGCCGGGCCACTTGGGCCTCTTTCCTGGCTAGTTAAGGAGCCCTCGGTATAAACTTTTGGGAAATTTGGACCCGAGCCCCGGGCAATGCCAGGAACTGTTTGCTAACACCCACAAAAAATTGTCAAAATCATTTGTTTTCTTGTTCCTTGGCCCATAAAATCCTACCAAGCCATCTCTAGCCTCGTCGGGCCATCTAGGACTCTTTCCTGGCTCGTTACGAACCCCTCGGTATAATTTTTCGAAAAATTTAACCTCGAGCACCAGGCAGCGCCAGAAATTGTGGGCTACCACCCATGAAAAACTACCCAAATCACTTGTTTCCTGTTCATTGGCTCATAAAATCCTATCAGACTATCTCCAATCCCGCTGGGGTAGCTGGGCCTCTTTCCCGGCTCGTTACGAACCCATTGGTATTATTTTTCAGGAAAGTTGGCCCTGAGCCCCGGGCAGCACCAGGAACTGTGAGCTAACACCCATGAAAAGCTGTCCAAATCGCCTATTTCTTGTTTCTTGACCCATAAAATCCTACCAGGTCATCTCCAACCTTGTCGGGACACCTGAGCCTCTTGCCTGGCTCATTACGGATCCGTTGGTATAATTTTTTGGGATGTTGGCCCCGAGCCCCGGGCAGTGCTAGGAATCGTGGGCTAACACCCATGAAAACAATTACCCAAATTGTTTGTTTCCTGTTCCTTGGCCCATCAAATCCAACCAGGCCATCTCCAACCACATCGAGCCACTTGGGCCTCTTTCCTGGATCATTAAGGACCCCCGGTATAATTTTTTAGGAAAGTTGGCCCCGAGCCCCGGGCAATGCGAGGAACTATGGGCTAAAACCCTCAAAAAACTGCCATAATCTCCTATTTTCTATTTCATGACCCATAAAATCCTACCAAGCCATCTTCATCCCTGCCAGGACAGATGGGCCTCTTACTTGGCTCGTTACAGACCTCTCGATATAGTTTTTTGAGAAAATTGGCCCCGAGCCCTGGGCAGCGCCAGCAACTGTGGGCTAACACCCATGAAAAACTGCCCAAATCATCTATTTTCTATTCCTTGACCCATAAAATCCTACCTGGCCATATTCAAACCCGTCGGTCTAGCTTGGCCTCTTGCCTAGCTTGTTACAAATCCCTCGGTATAATTTTTCCAAAAAGTTGTCCCCAAGCCCCGGGCAGCGCCAGAAAGCGTGGGCTAACACCTATGAAAAACTGTTGAAATCGCCTATTTCCTGTTCCTTGGCCCATAAAATCCTACCAAGTCATCTCCAGCCCCGTCGGGCCATCTGGGACTCTTGCTCTGCTTGTTATAGACCCCTAGGTATAATTTTTTGATAAAGTTAGCCTCGGGCATCGGGCAGAGCAAGAAACTGTGGGCTAACACCCACGAAAAACTGCTCAAATCACATGTTTCCTATTCCGTGGCTCATAAAATCCTACCAGGCTATCTTCAACCCCGCTGGGGTAGCTGGGCCTCTTTCTTGACATGTTACGAACCCCTCGGTATTAATTTTTGGAAAAGTTGGCCCCGAGCCTCGGGCAGCACCAAGAACCGTGGGCTAACACCGACAAAAACTGCAAAAATTACCTATTTCCTATTCCTTGGCCTATAAAATCTTACAAGGCCATCTCCAACCCCATCGGGCTACCTGGGCCTCTTGCTTGGCTCGATACGGACCCTTCAGTATAATTTTTCAAGAAAGTTTTCCCCGAACACTGGGCAGCATAAGGAACTGTGGGCTAACACCTATGAAAAATTGCAAAAATTGCTTGTTTCCTGTTCCTACACACATAAAATCCTACCAGGCCATCTCTAACTCTTTCGGACTACCTAGGCCTCTTGCCTGGCTCATTATAGACCCCTTGGTATAATATTTCGATAAAGTAGGCCCTGAGCCCGTGGCAGCAGCAGAAATCGTGGGCCAACACCCTTGAAAAACTTTCCAAATTACCTATTTCCTGTTCCTAGGTCCATAAACTTTTACCGGGCCATATCCAACCCTGTAGAGCCAGCTGGACCTCTTCCCTATCTCGTTATGGACCCCTCGATATAATTTTTTAGGAAATCTGGCCCCGATCCCCGGGCAGCGCCAGGAACCATGGGCTAACACACCCGAAAAATTACCAAAATTATCTAGTTCTTATTCCTTGGCCCATAAAATCCTACCAAGCTATCTCTAACCACGCTGGGCTAGCTGGGACTCTTTCTTGGCTCGTTAAAAACCCCTAGGTATAATGTTTTAGGAAAGTTGGCCCCTATCAGCGCCAGGAATCGTGGTCTAAAACCCACAATAAACTGTCGAAATCACCTGTTTCCTAATCCTTGGCCCATAAAATCCTACCGATCCATCTCCAACCCCGCTAGGCTACCTGGACCTCTTGCCTTACTTGTTACAGACCCCTTGGTATAATTTTTCTGGAACCTTTGCCTCGAGCCCCGAGCAACGCAAGGAACTGTGGGCTAACACCCATGAAAAACTGCCAAAATTGCCTATTTCTTGTTTGTTGGCCCACAAAATCCTACCAGGCCATCTTAAACCTCGTCGGGCTACCTGGGCCTCTTTCCTTGCTCGTTATGAACCCCCTCGGTATAATATTTTAAGAAAGTTGGCCCCAAGCCCCTGGCAGCGCCAGGAACCATGGGCTAACACCACGAAAAACTATCAAAATCACTTGTTTCCTGTTCTTTGAACCATAAAATCCTACCAGGCCATCGCCAATCTAGTCGGGCTAGCTGGGCCTCTTTCCTAGCTCGTTACGGACCCCTCGATAAAAAAATTTGGGAAAGTTGGACAAGAGCCCCGGGCAACGCCAGGAACCGTGGGCTAACACCCACAAAAAATTACCAAAATCGTTTGTTTCCAGTTCCTTGGCCCATAAAATCCTACCAGGCCATCTCTAACCCCGGAAGGCCAGTTGGGCCTCTTTCCTGGCTTGTTAAGGACCCCGTAATATAATATTTTGGGAAAGTTGGCCCCAAGCCCCAGGCAGCGCCAGGAACCATGCACTAAAACCCACGAAAAATTATCAAAATCATTGTTTTCCTGTTCCTTAGCCTGTAAAATCCTTTTAGGCCATCTCCAACCCTGTTGGGCAACCTGGGCCTCTTGCTTGGCTTGTTACCGACCCCTCAGTATAATATTTTTGGAATATTGGCCCCGAGCCCCGGGCAGCGGTAGGAACCATGCATTAACACCCATGAAAAACTGTCAAAATCACTTGTTTTCTATTCCTTGGCCCATAAAATCCTACCAGGCTATCTCCAACCCAACCGTGCCACCTGGGCCTCTTGCGTGGCTCGTTACGAACCCCTTAATATAATTTTTCAAGAAAGTTGGCCATGATCCGTGGCAATGGCAGGAATCGTGGGCTAACACCCATGAAAAACTGTCGAAGTCACCTTTTTCCTGTTCCTTGGCCCATACAATCCTACCAAGTTATCTTCAATCTTGTCGGGCCAGCTGGGCCTCTTTCATGGCTCGTTATGGACCCCTTGGTATAATTTTTTGAGAAATTTTTCCCCGATCCCTTGGCAACGCCAGGAACCATGGGCTAATATCCACGAAATATTATCAAAATTGTTTATTTCCTGTTCCTTGGCCCATAAAATCCTACCAGGCCATCTCCAACCTCGCTGGACCAACTGGGTCTCTTGCCTAGCTCATTAAGGACTCCTCAGTATAACGTTTTGGGAAAATTAGCCCCGGGCAGCGTCAAGAACCGTGGGCTAACATCCATGAAAAACTACCCAAATCGCCATTTTCTTGTTCCTTGGCCCATAAAATCCTACAAGGCGATCTCCAACCATGTCGAGCCCCCAGGGCCTCTTGCTTGGATCGTTACAGACACCTCGATATAAATTTTCAAGAAAGTTGGACCCGAGCCCCGGGCAGTTCCAAGAATCGTGGGCTAACACCCACAAAAGATTTTCCAAATTGCCTATTTCCAGTTCATTGACCCATAAAATCCTACCAGGTCATCTCCAACCCCGCTGGGATAGCTGAGCCTCTTTATGGGCTCGTTACAGACCCCTCGATATAAAATTTCAAGAAAGTTAGCCCCAAGCCCCGGGAAACGCTAGGAACCGTGGGCTCATATCCATAAAAAACTATCAAAATCACCTATTTCATGTTTCTTGACCCATAGAATCTTACCTATACATCTCATACCCCGTTGGGACACCTGGGCCTCTTTCTTGGCTCTTAACATATCCCTTGGTATAATTTTTAAGAAAAGTTTTCCCCGAGCCCTGAGCAGCGTCAGGAACCGTGGGCTAACACCCACAAATAACTGCCCAAATCGTCTGTTTCCTATTCCTTGGCCCCTAAAATCCTACCCCCAGCAGGGCCACCTGGGCCTCTTACCTAGCTCGTTATAGATCCCTCGATATAATTTTTCAGGAAAGTTTGACCCGAGCCCTTGGAAGCGATAAAAAATGTGGGCTAACACCCACAAAAAACTACCAAAATTACCTATTTCCTATTTCTTGGTCCATAAAATCCTACCAGGCCATATTTAACCTCGTCGGGACACCTGTCCCTCTTTCCTGGCTTGTTATGGACCTCTCGGTATAATATTACAAGAAAGATGGCCCCAAGCCCCTGGCAGCGCCAGGAACCGTTGGCTAACACCACGAAAAACTGTTAAAATCACTTGTTTCCTGTTCTTTGGCCCATAAAATCCTAACAGGAGATCTCCAACCCCGTCGAGCCACCTGGGCCTCTAGCCGACCTCGTTATGTACCCCATATTATAACTTTTAACAAAAGTTAGCCCTGAGCCCCGAGTAGCGCCAGGAACCGTGGGCAAACACCCACAAAAAACTGCCTAAATCGCATGTTTTCTTTTCCTTGGCTCATAAAATCCTATAAGGCGATCTCCAAAACCGCCAGAACACCAGGTCCTCTTACCGGTCTTATTATGGAGCCCTAGGTATAATTTTTTAGGAATGTTGGCCCCGAACCCCGAGCAGTGCCAGGAACATGTGCTAACACCAAACAAAAACTGCCAAAATCGCATATTACCTATTTCTTGGCTTATACAATCATACCAGGTGATCTCCAACCCCGTCGGGCCACCTGGGCCCCTATCCGTGCTCATTACGGACCCCTCGATATAATTTTTCAGAAAAGTTGGCCCCGAGCCCCGGGCAACACCAGGAACCGTTGGGTAACACCCACAACAAATTGCCTAAATTGCTTGTTTCTTGTTCCTTGGACCATAAAATCATACCAGGCTATCTCTAACCCCACTGGGCTAGCTAGGACTCTCCCCTGGCTTGTTACAGACCCCTCGATATATTTTTTTGGGAAATTTGGCCCCGAGCCCTGGGCAGTGCCAGGAACCGTGGTCTAAAACCCATGAAAACTATTGAAATCGCCTATTTCCTTTTCCTTGGCCCGTAAAATCCTATCAGATCATCTCCAACCCCGCCGGGCCACCTGGGTCTATTTTTTGGCTCATTACGGACCCTTTGGTATAATTTTTCAAGAAAGTTTGCCTCGCGCCCAGACCAGTGCCAGGAACCGTGGGCTAACACACACGAAAAACTATTAAAATCATATGTTTCCTGTTCCTTGGCTCATAAACTCCTACCAGGATATCTCCAACCCCACTGGGATAGCAGGGCTTGTTGCCTGGCTCATTACGGACCCTTCGGTATAATTTTTCTGGGAAGTTTTCCTCGAGCCTCGGGCAGCGCAAGAAATCGTGGGCTAACACCTATGAAAAATTACTGAAATCACCTGTTTCTTGTTCCTTGGCCCATAAAATCATACCAAGCAATCTCTAACTTCGTTGAACCACTTAGGCCTCTTGTCTGGCTCATTACAGACCCCTTAGTATAATATTTTAGGAAAGTAGGCCCCGAGTCCCTTGCAACGGCAAGAACTGTGGGCTAACACCCATGAAAAACTACCCAAATATCATATTTATTGTTCCTTGGTCCATAAAATCCCACCAGGCCATCTCCAACCTCGTCGGGCCATTTGGGCCTCTTGCCAGGTTCGTTAAGGACCCTTTTGTGTAATTTTTCGAGAAATTTGGCCCCGAACCCCAGACAGTGCCAAGAACCATAGGCTAAAACCCACGAAAAATTAGTAAAATTGCCTAGTTCGTATTCCTTGGCCCATAAAATTCTACCAGGCAATATCCAACCCCGCCGGGGCACCTGGGCCTATCGTGTGGATCGTTACAGACCCCTGGATATAATTTCTTGGGAAAGTTGTTCGCGAGCCCCGGGAAGCGACATGAACCGTGAGCTAACACACATGAAAAACTACCCAAATCACCATTTTTGTGTTCCTTGGCCCGTAAAATCCTTCAAGGCGATCTCCAATCCCGTCGGGCTACCTGGGCCTCTTTCTTTGATCGTTACAAATACCTCGGTATAAATTTTCAGGAAATTTGGAGCCGCGCCCCGGGTAGTCCCAGAAATCGTAGGCTAACACCCATAAAAACTGTCAAAATCGCTTGTTTCTTATTCCTTTGTCCATAAAATCCTACCAGGCCATCTCCAACCCCGTCGGGCTAGCTGGGCCTCTTTCCGATCTCGTTACGGACACCTAGATATAACATTTTGGGAAAGTTGGCCCCAAGCAACGCCAGGAATCGTGGGCTCACATCCATGAAAAACTATCAAAATCTCTTGTTTCGTGTTCCTTGACCCATAAAATCCTACTTAGCCATCTCATACCCAGCCGAGCCACCTGGGTCTCTTTCCTCGCTCTTAACAGACCCCTTGGTATAATTTTTAAGAAAAATTTTCCCCGAGCCCTGAGCAGCGCCAGGAACTGTGGGCTACTACCCATGAATAACTGCCAAAGTTGTCTGTTTCCTATTCTTTGGCCCATAAATTCCTACCAGGCCATCTCTAACCCCGCCGAGCCACCTAGGCCTCTGGTCTGGCTCGTTAAGGACCCTTTAGTATAATATTTTTGGAAAGTTAGCCCCGGGCAGCGCCAGGAACTGTTGGCTAACACCCATGAAAAACTGCTCAAGTTGCTTGTTTCTTATTCCTTGGCCCATAAAATCATACCAGGCCATCTCCAACCCAGTCGGACCATCTGGACTTCTTTCCTGCCTTATTACAAACTATTTGGTATAATTTTTTGGAAAAGTTGGCCCTGAGTCTTGGGTCGCGCTAGGAACCGTGGGCTAACACCCAGGAAAATTGCCAAAATCATCTGTTTCATGTTCCTTGGCCCATAAAATCCAACCAGGCCATCTCCAACCCCGCCGAGCCACCTAGGCCTCTTGCCTAGCTTGTTAAGGACCCTATGGTATATTATTTTGGGAAAGTTGGCTCCGAGCCCCGAGAACTACCAGTAACTGTGGGCTAACACCCTCGAACAACTACCCAAATCGCCTATTTCCTATTCCATGGCCCATAAAATCCTACCAGGCCATCTCCAACCCCACCAGGCCACCTGGGTCTCTTTCCTGGCTTGTTACGGATCCCATGGTATAATCTTTTAGAAAAGTTGGCCTCGGGCAGCACCTGCAACCGTGGGCTAACACTCATGAAAAACTACGCAAATCACCTATTTCTTGTTCCTTGACCCATAAAATCCTATCTGGAAAACTCTAAACTCATCAGTCCAGCTTAGCCTCATGCCTATCTTATTACGGACCCCTCGATATAATATTTCAAGAAAGTTGTCCACGAGCCCCGCGCAGCGTCAGGAACCGTGGGCTAACACCCATGAAAAATTACTAAAATTGCATGTTTCCTATTCCTTGGCCTTAAATTCCTACCAGGCCATCTTGTACCTCGCCAAGAAACCTGGGCCTCTTTCTTGGCTCATTACGGACATTTGCCCCAAGCCTCGGGGAGCGCCAGAAAGCATGGGCTAACACCCATGAAAAATAGCAGAAATCGTCACTTTCCTGTTCCTTGGCCCATAAAATACTACCAGACCATCTCCAACCCTATCGGGCCATCTGGTCCTCTTGATTGGCTCATTATGGACCCCTTGGTATAACTTTTTGGAAAATTTAGCCTCGAGCCCCTGGCAGCACCAGGAACCGTGGGCTAACACCCATAAAACTATTGAAATCGTTTGTTTCCTATTCCTTGGCCCATAAAATCCTACCAGGCCATCTCCAACCCCACCGGGCTAGCTGGTCCTCTTGCCTGGCTCGTTACAGACCCCTCGGTATATATGTTTTTGGGAAATTTGACCCCGAGCCCCGGGCATCACCAAGAACCGTGGGCTAACACCCATGAAAAATTGTCTAAATCGTCTGTGTCATATTTCTTGGCCTATAAAATCCTAATGGGCCATCTCTAACCCTGTTGGGCCACTTGGGCCTCTTTCGTGGCTCCTTAAGGACCCCTTGATATATTCTTTTAAGGAAAGTTAGCCCCAAGGCTCGGGCAACTAGGAACCGTGGGCTAATACCCATAAAAAACTATATGAATCGCCTATTTCCTTTTTCTTAGCCCATAAAATCTTACAAGCCATCTCTAGCTCCGCCGGGCATCTGGGACTCTTTCGTGGCTCAGTACGGACCCCTCGGTATAATTTTTTAAGAAAGTTATTCCCGGACAACGCCAGGAACCATGGGCTAACACCAATGAAAAACTGCCCAAATCACTTATTTCCTATTCCTTGGCTCATAAAATCCTACCAGGCTATCTCCAACCTCGCTGGGTTAGTTGGGCCTCTTACCTGGATCGTTACGGATCTCTCAGAATTATTTTTTGGAAATGTTGGCCCCGAGCCCCGGGCAGCGCCAGAAATCGTGGGCTAACTTCCATGAAAAACTACTGAAATCGCTTATTTTTGGTTCCTTGGCCCATAAAATCCTACAAGGCAATCTCCAACCCCGTCGGGACACCTGGGCCACTTGGCTGGCTCATTACAAACCCCTCGATATTATTTTTCAGGAAAGTTTTCCCTCGAGCACCGGGCAGCGAGAGAAATCGTGGGCTAATACCTACGAAAAATTGTCATAATCTTCTATTTCCTGTTCCTATGCCCATAAAATCCTACCAGGCCATCTCTAACCCTGATGGGCCACCTAAGACTGTTGCCTAACTCATTAGAGACCCTCGGTATAATATTTACATTAAGTAGGCCATGAGCCCCTAGTAGCGAGATAAATTGTGGCTAACACCCACAAAAAACTTCCTAAATTGCCTGTTTCCTGTTCCTTGGTCCATAAAATCCTACTAGACCATATTCAACCCCGTCGGGCCAACAGGTACTCTTGCTTAGTCCGTTACAGACCCCTCGGTATAATTTTTTGGAAAATTTGGCACTGAGCCCTGGGCAACGCCAGGAATCGTGGGCTAACCCCCATGAAAAATTGCCAAAATTACCTATTTCCTGTTCTTTGGCCCATAAATTCCTACAAGGCCATCTCAAACCCCATAGGGTGACCTAGGCCTCTTGTCTGGCTCGTTAAGGACCCCTTAGTACAATTTTTAGGGAAATTTGGCCCCGAACTCCGGGCAACGCCAGGAACCGTGGGCTAACACCTATGAAAAACTTCCCAAATTGCCTGTTTCTTGTTCCTTAGCCCATACAATCCTACCAGGCGTTCTCCAACCCCACCGAGCCACCTGGGCCTCTTGCCTTGCTTGTTACGGACCCTTTAGTATCATTTTTTGGGAAAGTTAGCCCGGAGCCCCGGGCAATGCCAGGAATCGTGGGCTAACACCTATTAAAATTACCAAAATTTCTTATTTCCTGTTCCAAGGCCCATAAAATCAACCCACACCATCTCCAACCCCGTCGGCTCACCTGAGCCTCTTTCTTGGATCGTTAAGGACCCCTCAGTATAATTTTTTGGGAAAGTTGGCCCAAAGCCCCGGGCAGCACCAGCAACCATGGGCTAACACCCATGAAAAACTGCCCAAATCACCTGTTTTCTAATCCTTGAACCATAAATTCCTATCAGGCCATCTCCAAACCCGTCGGTCCATCTTTGCCACTTCCCTCACTCGTTACGGACCCCTTGGTATAATTTTTCATGAAAATTGGTCCTGAGCCCCGGGCAGCGCCAGGAACCATGGGCTAACACCCACAAAAAATTGTTAAAATTATTTATTTCCTGTTCCTTGACCCATAAAATACTACCAGGCCATCTCAAACCCCGCTGGGAAATGTGGGCCTCTTGCCTGTCTTGTTACGGACCCCTCAGTATTATTTTTCAAGAAAATTTGCCCTGAGCCACGGCCAGCGCCATAAATTATGGGCAAACACCCACGAAAAACAGTAGCAATCATCACTTTCCTATTGCTTGGCCCATAAAATCCTACCAGGCCATCTTCGACCCCTCCAGGCCACCTGGTCCTCTTTCCTAGATAATTACGGACCCTTCGGTATAATTTTTTAAGAAATTTGGCCCCCGAAAGCGCTAAAACCCGTGGGCTAACACCCATGAAAAATTGTCAAAATCTCCTATTTCCTGTTCCTTGGCCCATAAAATCCTACCAGGCCAACTCCAACCCCACCGAGCCACTTGGGACTCTTTCATGGCTTGTTAAGGATCCCTTGGTATAATGTTTTGGGAAAGTTTACCCCGAGACCCGGGCAACACCAGGAACCGTGGGCTAATACTCACAAAAAACTGTCTAAATTATCAATTTCTTGTTCCTTGGCCCATAAAATCCTACCAAGTCATCTCCAACCCCACCGGGCCAGCTGGGCCACTTGCCTAGCTTGTTACGTATCCCTCGGTATAGTATTTTGGGAAAGTTATCCCCAAGACCCAGGCAGCGCCAGGAAATATAAGCTAACACCCATAAAACAACTGCCAAAATCACCTGTTTCTTGTTCCTTGGCTCATAAAATCCTACCAGACTTTCTCCAAACCCGCTAGGATAGCTTGGACTCTTGCCTGGCTCGTTACGAACCCCTCAGTATTATATTTTGGTAAAGTTGGCCCCGAGCACCGGGTAGCGCCAGGAACCTTGGGCTAACACCCATGAAAAACTACCAAAATCACTTGTTTCCTGTTCCTTGGCCCATAAAATCTCACCAAGCCATCTCCAACTCCGCCGGGCTAGCTGGGACTCTTTCCTGGCTCTTTACGGACCCCTAGGT
>JBCEWC010011930.1:0-16278 GCA_038996855.1 Solanum aculeatissimum
TGTAATATGAATCTATTTCGCTTGATTTATGATCATGTTCTCATGTTATGATAATGACTTGAATGTTGAGTATGATGACTTACTATGTGCTATGTGCAATCATGCCTATCCTATTCTCGTATTGTCCCTATAGCTTGAGTCCCAAGTCCCTAAATCCCTAGAACGTGTGTGCTATATGTTTAGCTTCCGCATTTCCAAACTAATGATGAGTGTAATGATGCTATGATGGCTTGATTGAGGCCCTTCGGGTCCTCTTTTGCCATGTCGTATCTAGGCCCCCTATCCGGGTCGTGACATTAAATTATGAATTAACCATTAATGAAATAGACTATATCATAGAAGACAGGGTCTCATGGAACCGATCCAGTGGCCTTCCAGAGGCTCACGGGTTGTGGTCCTGCCCATGGGACCACACTTGGCCTTGACTTTAGCTCGAACTCTCGGGGGACTTTCTGGACCAACTCATGAAGGGCCTCACAGAACATGTAGCTACACATGGACGGTGTGCTGGTCCGTGGAGCATCACTTTGTCCGGAGTCTAACCCCGAACCTTGGCAAACTTTCTGGATCAACTCACGGGACCCTTCACGGGCTGTGAAGGATCACATAGACTGTGAAGAGGTTCATGGGACCACACTTAGTCCATGGCTTGGCCCCCAACCCCTAGGAGTACACTAGACCAACCCACTAACACCACCACGGACTGTGGACCACCAAACGGTCCATGGTCCCAGCCTTAGATCTCACTCCGGAACCTTTTTCCAGCATACTTCCAATTATGAGAAGTCTCACTGCAAGGATCATAACTTTAACATAGGAACTCCGAATTGAGTGATACCAGTTGCGTTGCGAAGATAACTCAAAGAGCTTAGATTTGATATATAATAGCCCACATAGTTCATCTTGTACCAAAAGATATGGCTTTTCAAAGTCCACTTCCCAACCAGCCTTACAACTCTACCAAATGATCCCTTTGAATTCGGCCACTTAAATGCAGCCCATGGCTACCAAGATTCAACCATGATGAGTTCAACACTAACTAAGATTAACCACTATGAAGTTCAAAAATATTTTGGTCGTTACATGTTAAGTTTGGTATGGGTCCTAAAATTTTGAGGGAGCCCTTTCTTAGTTTATACTCCCGTGGGTGAGTCTTCTATTGCTCAAGGAGTTTATTGAGGTTTTCCTATCATTGTCTTGCATAAATTCCTTCTATGTGATCTTGTGAAACTTTAGGTGTATGATTTTTATGTTATTCTCGAGATGAATTGGTTGATGAAAAGAAGGTGGAGGTTTTATCCTAAGGGCGAGATAGTGTGCTTCGGTATCAAGATCGAATATGTGTTCCAGATGTTAATGGTCTTAGAGAGGTGATCATGAGTGAGGCCTACAAATCTCAATATGTTATCAACCTAGGACCCACCAAGAAATATCGAGATTTGAGGGAAGTGGATTAGTGATCCTAGTTGGTTGTTCCTTTGGAATAGTTGTAGTTGAGGGGAAAACTTGACTTATTAAAAGATTCCAATTAAGACTTTTGGATAGGCAAGTGAAGAAGCTTCGTAGCAAGGATGCAGCTTCAATTAGAGTGTTTTGGAGAAATCTACCTGTGGAGAGTGCTACTTGGGAGGCAGAGTCAAGCACGATGGACCTATCTTTCCTAATCTACTCAAGCCTAATGTACTAGGTTCTTTCCATTCTAAATTGTCCTACTTCTTTACCTCTTTAGTTTCATGACACGACATGCATACATGTATAATAAAATGATTTAAAGAATGTTTTGACATGAGTTTAAATGATTTTATGATTTTCAAAAAAGGATTCATGCATTATGTTTCCATGTTGGAATATTTCATGTTTAAGTCAAGCTCTTCAAGCCTTGTTCTAACCCATTCAAGGATGAATGATCCCAAGGGGGAGATGATTTAACAATCCATAATTTTGAAAACTTTATTGACGCATAGTTCACTGATTTCAAGCTTGTTTGGTATGTTTTATGGTCATCATGTGTCTCCTTCATTAAGCCATGATTAAAGGAATCCTATTGTCTAAGATTTTCATGGGTTGCCCACTACCTATCAAGTTGAAGCTTTTTATGTTAACTTTCCAATGCACTTGGTTGCACTTGATTTGGAGTTTGGATAAAGAAGTTATGGCCATTTTTGTAAAGTTAGTCTGTGCAGGGATAGTGTTGTGTTTTTGGTTATGGCAAGTTACCAGGAGACCCCATACGGCCTGTGTGACCTCTCACGGTCCGTGGTGATGCACCATGTTGATGATTTCTTAAAAAAACTTGGTTTTGAGCGTGGAAAAGCCTTGAGGTGGCCCTTGGCCTTGTGTGTGTAGAGATTTTTTTGTCTTAAATTATAATTTAAGACCAAGGCATTTTTCACATGAACCCTACACGGCTCGTATGACACTTCACTGGATATGTGATGTCTTGTGAGAGGAGCCTTGGCCTTGAAAACCATATTTTGGCCAAGGCACTTAATACATTAACCATTCACAGGCCGTGTGACATCAAATGGTTCGTGAAGTTGTCCGTTTAGGTGTTGGTGTGAAAATTGTCTAAGTATGGAATCATTATCCCAAAACTTCTTCAGTGAAATTTTTCTAAGTATAGCTTCACGGAAGGCCTCACGACCCTTGCACCTCTACACGACCCGTGAAGCTTCCCTTGGACCCCTTGAAATCATTTTTTTACAATCGTTCATTAATGGTTTATTTGTAATTTTGGTGATTTCCTAAGGTCGTTTTAGACTTTCTAAGCCCTCCTAAACATCAGAATTAACATATACACCTCTCTTCTCTCATTCAAATTCATTCAACATTTAGAATACTCAAACTCTCTCTTTTAAAAGGTCACTTACAAGTGTGGGTTGAAGATTCAAGTTGGAATTCAAAGAGGTCTTCTTCTTCAATCATTTTCTTCCTAAGTCTTGTAGTTAATCAAGGTATGTGGGATTGATTCATGGTCCCTTTCAACCATGAAGACCCAAAACTCTTTTACACTTGATTTCATGAAATTTAGCTTACTTTAAATATGGGTCTTTTAAATTATTATTTATTTGATTAAATTGAGTTATGGGCTATGTTTAATTATTATTTTTAAAGCAAATTAATCTCTAATATGTTGAATTTCATGAATATTATGATGATTTGAATATGCATTATCCCTTTAAAGTTTGATTTAAGCATGAGTAATCTAA
This sequence comes from Solanum aculeatissimum, assembly GCA_038996855.1. Classification (NCBI taxonomy): domain Eukaryota; kingdom Viridiplantae; phylum Streptophyta; class Magnoliopsida; order Solanales; family Solanaceae; genus Solanum; species Solanum aculeatissimum. The sequence goes on from JBCEWC010011930.1 coordinate 3,210, forward strand.
ATTGTGATTTAAACGTGGATTTACTTGAATTTTACATTCTATTGTTGATTTAAGTTTGAATTTATATTGCCCATATATTTCCCTCATTTCTCATGACAATTGCATACATGAATTTTAATTTTCACGGAACTCTTGATGTGGGCTAAGTCCCAACTATGATTATGACTATGTTTTTAAAGTAAGTATTGGCTATGACTAGAATGTGATCATATAATGTGTATGATTATGACTCTTTGAGTAATTATGGGTGTTTACCCCATTATATTATGATTAAAGAGCTACTCTTATGTACGTATTCATGAAAGTATGATATGAACTATTGTTTTGTTTTTTAGCCCAAAAAGGCATGATTATGAAGTATGCTGGTTTTTAAGCCTAAGTATGCATTGTGACGATTTGAAAGACTTGTCCTCCTTTTTGAAAGCAAGTATATGTATATGTATTCCTGTGGGATGAAGACTTAGCACTGAATGAGATTAGTTTTGGGGGCTCGACCTAAGGGATCCTTATGTAAAGTCTCTTTTTCGCATAACTATGTGCCAAGATAGGTTTATTCCCTTTTTTGAGGGATGGTTATTCCCATTTTTAGGGATAGTTGTTCCCCTTTTTAGGGTTGGTTTATTCCCCTCTTTGAGGGATGAGGACTACCTAGCAAGTAGTCTACCCTTTTCTTGAGTGTAGGGTGAACATCAGGAATTTCAAGTTGCAGCTCACTTGATCATATCTTGTGTCGATTGGGGTCACATCCCCACTATATCTAAAGTAATTTTCCATTCATGCATCATAGATTTCATGGCATATTGATACAATACTCCTCCTTGCTTATATACTTCTTTCTATATATGTGCCCTTGCCATCTAACATTGAATGCAGGTTAATAAGTTCATATGCATTGCATGTCCGCATACTTAGTACATTCAAACGTACTAATGCATACTCTCTTGCCTTCATGATCTAACCATGTAGGGACTGGAGACTATCTTCATCCACCTTTTGACGATTAGCTTGAATTATGAAAGCTATTGTGATGAGTCCTATCATTCAAGGACAATCCATCATCCATCTACCTACTATGTTGCTTCCACTTATGTTTTATCTATTTTAGGGTGGATCTAGGACATTTCTTAGCCCCCATCGTATTTCATATGTTAGAGGCATTTTCAAACATCTTGTAAACTCTACGTCCTATCTTGTTATACTTGTTGTAGGTTTCTTATGAAGGCTATGCCTATGAATATAATATGTTATGCTTTTGTTATGAAGATATGCTTATGTGACATGAGGTGATGTGGAAAGTCCCAAGACCCGTTTATTTCCCCATAGCCTGGGTCATAATTACCCACCCCTTAGTTCTTATGTGTTGTGTGCTATGTGAATCCATGCTAATCCCAATCCCTATGGCACCCCCATAGCTTGATTCCAAAGCCCCACTTTCTTTAGAACTATGTGTTTGTTGTTTAGTTATGCGCTTTCAACCCGATGAGATGTATATGAATGCTATGAGGCTTGTTTAGGGACTCTCTTGGGTCCTCATTTGCTGTGTCACTTCAAGGCCCTACCCCGGGTCATGACATGATAGGACTCATCACAATCAACTCTCTGTCGAACAACCTAGCTGTCAATAGCTTAAAGATGATAGTTTCTGATCCATACGTGGTTAGCTCATGTAGGCAAAAGAATATGCGTTAGTATGTTTGAATGTACGATGTATGTGGACATACAATGCATATGAACACTAATAACTTGTAAATCAATGTTAGATGACAAGGGAATATATATAGAAGGAAGTATATAAGAAAGGATATCATAACAATATGCTTTAATTCATGATGCATGAATTCTTAGTTATATAACATAATGGGGATGGGACCTCAACTGACATAAGACCTAGTGAGCTATAACTTGAAACTCCATCAACTTCTCCACAAAAGATAAAGAGATGACCTACTTGCCGAAGGTAGATCAATACATAATCATCCCTAAAAGGGGCATACACATGAATCTATGTTGGAGTACTTAGTTTTACGAAATGTAGTAAGGACCCTTGAGGATAGTCCTCCTCTCCTCCAATCCATCGGTGCTAAGTCTTCATCCCACAAGAATACATACATATATAAGTGCCTTTGAAAAGAGGATAAGTACTTGAAATTATAACCATGCATCATCGGTCCAAAAGCCAAAACATACTTTAAATCATACTTGTGCATACTTGGGCTAAAAAGCCAAATCAAACTTCATGTCATACTTCCATGCTTAGGAAAAGCTCCATTAAGTATATAGATGTGAGAAAGGAGTAAGGACCTCATGGATAGCCCTCCCTGCCTCCAACCTCAATTCTATGCTCTTTCAAACATATACATTTGGTGTAAAACACCCATCATTGCTCAAAGAACCATATCATAGACATTATGTGATCACATTATTGTCATAACCCATACTTTACTTGAAAATCATAGTCATAAACATAATTGGGACATAGCCCACATCAAATACTTCATAAAAGCCAATACTCATGTATGCAAATGTCATGAATGATGATGAAATTACATGGGCAATTAGAATTCATAGGTTAATACTCATAGTAGGAAGAGTCCATATGAAATTCATAATTTAAATCAATAATTAAAACTCAATTAACATTACCTATGCATAGATTTAAAACTTAAAGGGACATGCGTAATTTGACCTTCATGATAACAATGTAATTCATCATAATTGGGCATAATACACTTTAAAATAAACAATTAAACTCTGCCCATACTTTAATTTAATCAAAACATAAACAAATTTAAAGACCTACAATCAGTTGAAGCTTAAATTTCATAAATAAAGTAGTAAAAAGCTTTTGGAGTTTTAATGGTTGAAAGAGGATCATGAATCAATCCCATATACCTTATATGACTAGAAGCTTTAGGGAGAAAAAGGATTAAAGAAGAAGTCCTCCTTGAATTCCGACTTGAATCTTCAAGCCACACTTGAAAAGGAGCCTTTAGAAGAGAGTGTTTGCATATTCCAAGTGTTGAATGAATTTGAATGAGAGAAGAGAAATTTATAGGCTAATTTAGATTTTTAGGAGGGCATAGAGAGTCTAAAAAGACCTTAGAAATAATTTAAATTACAAATAAACCATTAATGAATTGAGTGTTAAAAAAAGATGCCAGGGGTCAAAGGGCATAGGAAGTCTAAATTAGCCACACGGACCACATTAGTGTCTGTGAGACAACACTTAGCAAATTTGAGAAAAAATTCTTCAAGCCAAGAGTGCTTCCACTGAAGGGTACACAAGCCGTTTCACAACACACGAGCCGTGAGGGCTTCCGTCAAGGTGACGCAAGTTCTGGAACGTTAACAGTAGTACCATTTCTTAGGTTTATACCTTCACAAAACACTTCAGCACGCTTGTGGGAGGTCTGACAAGACCTCCACACAAGCCGTTTAGTGGTTCATGACCCATTTGGGGTCCCTTGTTGCCCTGCCTAAGCAAAAATTCGAAGTACAATCCCTGCATAAGTAGCTTTACAAAAATAGGCATAACTTCTTCATCTGAACACAGAATTAAGTGAAACTGGATGCATTGGAAGGATAACTCAAAGAACTTCAATTTGACATGTTATAGACCACCTAGTTCTTCTTGTTATAATATATATGACCAGTTAAATTTAATCCTTCCAACAGTTCTTAAGAAAGACTTAACCAACACGATTCTCTTGAACATGAGTACGTAAGGGATACCCATGGTGATCATTAACAATCCAAAATGAGTCCAAAATTAGTGTACACTACATAGATAAGGTTTTCCAATGTCCTAGTCCTTACAGAGCCGGTGAAGGAGTGTCTGTCCCTACATGATTAAATCATGCAGAAAAAATATGTGTTATTACTTTTGGAATGTACTTAGTATGTGAGATGCAGTGCAATGCATGAAATTATAATACCATCATTCATAAATATGACATATACATAGTAAATAAGATCAATGTAAACTCATGGATGAAATAAGGATATGGCTCAATATGAATGAGACTAAATGCATGAGATAACATAAGTATTGAAATCACATCATAGGATTATATACTTGTAGGAGTAGACCTTAATCGATATATAAGACCATGTGAGATGCTACATGGAATTCAACATAACCCCCTACGTTGGCATAGGGAGACCACTTGCTAAGTGGAACTTCATCAACTTAGCAACTCCCCACTTGGTCCCAGTCAACATTTTTGAAATTATTCATTTCTCCAATGTTATCACCATGTACACTTCCTTCTTCCTCAATCTTAACACCTATTTTCACAAAAGCAAAAATAACAAGAAAAGTAATGAAATAACTCTAACTATAAGAACTAAATTTAACAAACACTTCAGTTAAGAACTAGCACCATTTCCCAGCAACGACACCATTTTTTATGAATGCTTAATCCCACTATTCAAAGCAAGCAGTGACGATCATTATCAGCATATTACCCAACAATAGAGAATAGGTCGAATCCCACAGGGAATGGTGGTTCAAGAAGCAAAGTAATTCATTGAATTTGACAATAGTAGATTCAAATTGGAACGGGTTACAATAGTTTAAATTGAGATTCAGCAAACAACAACTAAATTAGCAAAATCAACAGAATTACAGAGGTGTTGGGGATGTGCAAATATGGGAGTAGATCTGTTAAGTCGGGTCTAAATATTTGACTAATTGAGTTAAAGATAAGTGAATAGGCTAAGATGTTGGTAACCAAAACTTTAATTACAACAACGAAGGTGTTTCATATGATTCAGTTACTATATCATACATGGATTGCTCGAGGACATGCCTAGCCTAAGAAATCACAGCAAACCACCTAATACCTTAGCCATTGAATCCATGATTGTGGTATTCAACTGAAACCCCAAAAGGTTTCCAGCTAATACATCCATTCCACACTTTAACTACTTAAATTAAAAGGAATAATTAGAGATCTGAAGTAAAGCTCAAGTTTGCAACCCTGGGATTATAGATAAAACTTAGCAATGGATATAAATTCACTCAGATTAACAAAAATATAATCAAAATATCAAAGACCCAGAATAGAAATCAAAAACCTATATTATTTACACACTCCCAACATGGTGGTCTTAGCCACTCATGCTTGAAATTAAAGATTTAATACCAAATTTAGCAGCTAAGTACATGGGTAACAAGGATTATAAGAGAAAACTTGATTTAAACTACCCAATCTCCACAATTTATGCCTCATCAAGCTTGAAACACTTTAACTCTTGTATTATTGAGCAAGAATGTTCTAAGTACACTAATCTCACTCTCTCTCTATCTGAAATTTTAATATGAACAACATGTACAATGTCCTTTCCAAAATATTTAAATAGTATGTGCAAAGTCATGAAAGTTTATGCACGAAGTTGCCACTCGGCGATGAAGGCTAGCCATGGCCGAGCTCATTGGCGATGCACCAAGTATGAACTTGACCGCTTTCCTTTGAATCTCCTTAAAGGCTTGTGTCTCCACAACATTAGGTGATTATTTTTTACTTTGGCAATTCGCCGAAGTTCCATCTACATTTCCTTCTTTCATAGGTTTGGGGTCCTGAGTTCTACAATAATAGGTTGTCTCCCTGGCAATTTGGCAATGAGCCGAATATTTTTGGTGACTTTGATTTTGACTGCATTTCTAGCATGAACTTGAGACTTAGTTGTTGAAATATTAGGCGGTCTCACTGAGCTTTCGACGGCATATCGAATAAATCGGCAAAGCCGCTTTTATTTGCCCTTTTCACACTTTTGCTCATTTCCCAAGATTTGTTGAGCATTGTGCATTTGTGCACTTTTAGCTCCATTACTGACATATTATATGCATATTAAATAGTCTTTGGAAAATAATACCACACCAAGGATAACATTCTTCATATTCTAAGCCCAAAATAAGTCTGAGATATGGACTCACTAGGGTCAAATTCCAATTCCTAAATAAATTTGTTCTTGAGTTGAAGGGTAGTAGTTCCTTATGTATGGGTCGGTTTGTCTATCATCCCAAAGGCTAAAAAATGATCTCTAGGGGTTGCATATACCAACTAGTGAGGGTTAGTGTAAGACCCCACCTATGAGAAGTATGAAAAGTGCAAGAACTGAGTCCTGGAAATTTTTTGAGTGATAGATATTAAGAGAGGCCGTACAAGCCATAGGTAATTCCACGGGTCATAAGTGAAGCTCATGGACTGAAGGTCAGACTTTGTAAAAATGATATTTTCTAAACTAGGATGTATGACTCATCAGACGACCCATGAAATGGCCTATGAGCCATAAGTGAGGCTGTAGAATATGATTCAAATAAAAGTCTCTGAGAGTCTAAAATGTCATCAGATGAGACCCTCACCTACGATTCGTAGAATGGACCACGACCCATAAATGGGGTTTTGTGGTCCTGTCCAACCAGATTTCTAAACGGGTAAATTTGACATTTCTTATTATTTAAAGCCTATGTTATGTTGTTTTACCCCTCAATGACCCCTTATAAGCATATACAACCCTAATAAACTTATTCTTCTCCATTCCAAAAATATTTCTAAGTCTCAAACACTCTCAAGCTTCCTCCAAGGTTTCAAGCAAGAGGACCAAGTTAGGGTTTTGACTCCTTCATCCCCAAATACCAATATTTATCCATTAAATCCTTGTGGTATGTGAGTTTTGATTAGTGGGGACCTTTCCTCCACTAAGCTCAACCATTTCCTCTCCTTTTTGTCTTTTTAAGTTACGAAAATACATGATGATTTTGTAAACTCTTTCATATGAGGATAATATGGAATATTTTATGATGGTTCAACCTTATGCATTATTTTGACATGAAGAACCATGTGATATTTATGATTTTTATGAGGGTTTGATAGTGTCCTAACTAAGTTATGACCATGCTTTTGGTGGGTTGTTTTGAAAAGTGTTCAAGTGATTCATTTTACTACTCTCATGTCATATATTCATGAATTGCATGGTTTTAAAGTTATGTACATGTACCCACCATGGTTTTGAATAAAGATTTATGTCAAGCTTCTATAATATTGAGGGTCTTATGGAAAGATATGTATATTATGAATGATATGAATTGAAGGGCTATTATGGATGCTATGAAACATGAAAGTATTATGAAAGTCATGAAAGTTATAAAAGTTATGAAGCCCTATCTTTGATATATGAAGCTTTGGTTTTGATTAGCTACTCTTGAATTATGATTATAATATAATGCTTTGTATATTATGGCTATAAGTATGATTTAAATATTTCTTAGGATTGAAAGATAGCACCGAACGGACCTTGGTAGATAACCATTGTCCCTCAACTATGTTGCCACCATAGGTTTATGAATTAGCTAATGGATCCATATAGCTTAAGTTGTATTAATGACCAAAAAAGGTGGTGTTCCCATACAGTATATGTTAAATTAAATTCCAAAAAAGGTGGTGTTCTGGAAAGGTTCTTATCCTCTGTTAACTGAAAATGATGGTGTTCCCGTAAGGTGATTATGAGGCAGTAACCAAAAAGGGTGGTGTTCTCATAAGGTGAATATTTGGTTTACCCCGGTAAGGTAGACCACTCCAAGTATGGTGTAGAGTGAACATCAGAATTACAAGTAGTAGCTCATTTCATCTTACATGTTGATTATGGTCCCTTCCCAACTATGAATGATATAATATATGACTTGATAACTCCCATGAATATTTTGACTAAAGCTTTGAGCATTTATGACATATTGAGCTTATGCTCACTGATTATGATATGCATATTGTTAAATTACATCTTATGTTCCTTATTGCATTGCATCATGCATACATAACACATTCAAATGTACTAATCTATACTTTTTACGTACATGATCTAACTATGTAAGAACTAGAGCTTACATCTATCATCATCATCCTCCACATGGCTAGATGGTTCAAGCGAAGAATTTCTATTGGTGAGTCCTCTTCTTCCGGGGACAATATCCATTTACTTTTACGCTTTTGATTAGACTGCTCTATTTTTTGATACTATCTTTTGAGGGTGATCTTAGAAAATGTCCTGGACCCCGTTCCATTCGTATTTAGAGGTGTTGTTTGATACATGGGTTGTATGTTATGAGCTCGACTCTCTTATGCTATTTATTATGAAGAAGGATTCCCTCAATCCCTATTTCCTTTTTGGTGTTAATGTTTGTTGTATGGATAAGATGGAAGTCCCAAGTCCCTAAATGCACCCATAGTATGAGTCATACTTACTGCCCCTTAGACTTATTTTCTATGTGATTCATGTTTATCCTCTTCCCTACAACATCCCCATAGTGTGAGTCCAAAGTACCTCTTTCCCTTAGAAACTATTTGCTACATGTTTATTGCCTATTATTTCTTCCACAAAACAAAGGATATGTCATGCATTCTTAAGAGGCTTGTTTGGGGTACCTTCGGGCACTCCATTCGTTATGTCACGTCTAGACCATACACTTGGGGCATGATAAATCTTGGTATCAGAGCACTAGCTTTGTAAATAGTCCTAAAATATCTAACACACCGCATCAAGTAAAGTCTTGTTTATGGTTGTGAAGCATACCACTGTAAGGACCCAGACTTTGTATGACTATTTTAATGCTTAAAATAAAGTTTTTGGAAGTATGTGGCCTATGGAGTTCTTGTTTTTGGCTTGGTGTGTGTCTTAAGAAAGGATTTTAGGCTTGGTAGCCCTTCAAAGCACCTCCCATGAGTCGTATGTCTCACCACTAACTATGGAAATGGCCTTTCGTACATGTCCCAGCCTTCAAGCCAAGAAATTGGCCAAGGCAGGCCACTAGGAGACCCTACATGGGTCGTGTATCCTCACACGAACTGTGAGGGTATCTCATGTGGCCTACAACGATTCGTGATGAGGTGTCTCGTGAAGCTCTCTTCCTAAAATTTTATTCTAAGTATAGAATTATCGTCTCAGAACTTAGTGTCTTCATACAAACGCTCATACGATCAGTGATGCATCACAAGGACCGTTACCCCTTCAGTGGAAGTGCCCTTGACCTGAATATTTTCTGAGGTTACTCTCACGGACCCTTCATATGAGCCGTGTGGCATCACACGAGCTGTGTGACTTCACACGATCCATGTGACTTCAAATGAGTTGTGTGACTTCACATGAGCTATGTGACTTCACATGAGACGTGTGACTTCAGATGAGTCATATGACTTCACACGAGCCGTGTGGCTCCTTGACGGGACCCCTGGACACTTTTTAAAACTCATTTCATTAATGGTCTTTTTTAATTGTGAGTTATTCTAAAGGTCTTTTAGGACATTAATACCTATCCTAAGCCCCCAAATTAGATTTTATTCATTCATTCACTCTCATTCCTCATTCAAACTCTCAAATTCAAATCTTAAAACACTCTCTACAAGTCTTGTGATTGAAGATTCAGTTGGGGATTCAAGGAGGGCCTTCTTCTCAAATCAATTTTTTCTTGTTTCTTCTAGTCATCTAAGGTGTGTGGGATTGATTCATGATCCCTTTCAGTCATGAAGACCCCAATTTCTTCCTTCTCAATATCTTTGAATTTTGAGCTTACTTGAACATGGTTCTTTTAAATTAGTGATTAATTTTATTAAATGGAAGTATGGGTTGTGCTTAATTATTAATTTTAAAGTGATTTAAGGCCAATTATGATGAATTACATGAGGTTATGAAGGTTCAACTATGCATGTCCCTTTAATCTTTCAATATATACGTGTAGTCTAAATCATGATTTAATTATGGATTTCCTTATGATTTAAGTTTAAATATATCTTGTTATGATGTTTTAAATGTAAATCTCTATTGTTTATTCTATTCTCTCATCATTCATGTAACTTTCATGTATGATCATGGATTTTTATGAAGTATGTGATGTGGGCTAAGTCTCAACTATGTTTATGACTATGTTATCAAGTAAGTATGTGTATGATGAGAATGTGATCACATAAATGTCTATGTTATGGCTCTTTGAGATATTATGGGTGTTTACACCAATATGAATGAGTATGAAGGAGCTATTCCTAAGCATGAAAGTATGAGTTGAAGTGTGATTTGGCTTTTTAGCCCGAATATGCATGATTACGAAAAGTGACTTTACCTTTAAGCCTAAGTATGCATTGTTATGATTTGAATGACTTATCCTCTTTTAAAACCACATATATTTATATGTATTCTCGTGGGATGATAACTTTGCACCGGGTGGATTGGAGAAAGGGAGGGTTATCCTAGAGGGTTCTTACTCCATTCTCATAAACTATGTGCCTAACATAGGTTCATGTATGTCCCTTTTTAGGGATGATTATGTATAGATCTACATTTGAAAAGTAGGTCACCTCTTTATCCATTGTGGCGTACATGACACGGTTCCAAGTTAAAACTCACTAGGTCTTATGTCAGTTGAGGTCCGATCCCCGCTATGTTATGTTTACTATGGCATTCATGCATCATAGATTTTATGACATATTGATATTATATTCTTTCTATATACATTTCCTTCTATATATGTGCCCTTTCCATCTAGCATTGATTTACAGGTTATTCATGTTCATATGCAGTGCATGTCTGCATACTTAGTATATTCAAACATACTAACGCATACTCTTTTGCCTGCATGATCTTACCATGTAAGGACCAGAGACTATAATCCTCCACCACTTGATGGCTAGCTTGACTAACAAAGAGGTGCTTGTGGTGAGTCCTATCATCCAAGGACAAGTTATCTCCCATCTACCTTTTTATGTTATGATGTTTATGTCTTTACTTTGAGGGTGAGCCAGGAACATGTCTTGGCCTCCGTCCTATTCTAGACTAGAGTCATTGTTGGACATCATGAAGTCTTTCGTACGAGTATGTTATGTTTATGTTTGGGATTTTATGTTGCTTATGATGTTATAATGATGTAAGGAAATTTGGAAAGCCCTAAGTCCCTTCTATCTCCATAGCGTGAGTCATACTTACCCGTCCCTTAGTCTTATGTGCTATGTGCTATGTGAATCCATGAAAATTCCTATCCCTATGATATCCCCATAGCGTGACTCATTCTTACTTGCCCCATAGAACTATGTCTTTAATGTAAAATTTTACGCTTCTGAACAAATGATATGTGCATGTATTCTATGAGGCTTGTTTGGGAACTCTCGGATTCTCATTCACCATGTCACTCTTAGGCCCTAGGCTCGGGTCATAACAACCACAACTATGAATGAGAGGCTACAAGGCATTTTAGGAAATAATTCACTTCTTCATACTCTATGTTGTGCTTTAGATTTGAATTGAGGTTTACTATTCCTAATGGATGATCTTTTCCTATTTTAGATCATGCCTCCGCGAAGAATGGCGCGACGAGCTCCTAGCCCCGAGGGTGAACAAACCCTTCTAGATCCTCAAGTCCCTTAAAGAAGAAGAGGGAGTCACTCATATTGAATATCGGCATATAGTTACCTTATTGGCTAGGGCCATGTCCCACCAAGGAGTTTAGGCTCCTCATGCTCCTACCCCCACCTCAAGGGTGAGGGACTTCACGAGAATGAACCCTACAAAGTTCTATGGCTTCAAGGTTGAAAAGGATCCCCAAGTATTCCTTGATGAAGTATATAAGGTTTTATCTATCATGGGGGTAAGTTCGGAAGAAAAAGGGAATTGGTTGCGTACTAACTTAAAGGCCTTGAGCAAACTTGGTACAATCAATGGAAGGTAGAGAGACCGAAGATGAGCCGATACCTTTTAGTGTTAGTCTCTTTTTTTTTTTTTTTTTTGATTGTCTTTTCAAAGAGTGCATTTCTAAGTTTTTTTTATACTTCAAATATTTGTGAAAGTTATCGCTCATTTAAAGTTTTTTAAGTGTCTTTTTAAAATGAAATATGAATTTTTCCTCTTTTTGATACTTAGCCAATTTTTGTAAGGTTTAAATTTTAGAAACTCAATCTCTCCTTTATTTCTAAGTTTGTTAAAGTTAGGCAATTTTGATTAGATTTTTAATTCTTTTAAAAATTACTTAACTACTTGAATATTTCTTTTACTTAGATTTCTTCAAGTTTTTCTTTTTAAATTATTTTTTAAAAAGTTAGTCAATTAAGTTTAATCGTCGGTCGACTATACGTTAGTGGTCATTTTATAATCTATTCATTTGTCATTCCTAGGAATTGTGTAATTGTAACAACACCCTTACCATAAACATGATGCGGAATAATAACATAAACTAATATATTTTACAGTTTAAGTCTTTGATAAATCTTATAATGGAATACATTTGTGATTGAAGCTACACTTTTAACAAATTGATATTATGTATTATAAGAAGCAAGATCCAACTATCAACACAAAAAATGGTCTAAATTGAAAAACACAACACAACCTCGAAAGAAAATTAAAAGAAACTAAATATCAAAAACTTGAGTAATACAAAGTATGCATTTTGTATTGAAGTTTTTCGTTCCAATATAATTACACCACTACATTTCACTGGTGGATATCAAATCATTTTTGTTTTTATTTTTGTTTTTAAAAATAATTGGTGGTGTACACCATTTTATTAAGGGATAATTACATAAATAATACATTATATATCAAATATTACTCATTATATATCAAATATTACTCTTTTTTAGGACACTTTTTTTTATTATGGCCTATAACATATTTTACCAATAAATTACTCTATCATTTTCTTTCGTTCTCTTCTTCTCTTTCTTTCTCCTTCTCTTTCTCTTTCTCTTTTTCTTTTTTCTCTTTTCTTTTCTTTGTTGTCACGTCTTCTTTTTTGTTTTATTTGCTTTTCTCTTTTTCTCCCTCCTCATTCAACTCATTATTTTTAATAATATACATTGTTATAAATTTTATTATTATTATTTCAATAAATATAATACATTTTTTAATAATATAAAATTAATTAAATTATTTTGAAATATTTAAAATTCACGTATAATACTTATAATATTTATTATTTACTGAATTTAAAACATATTATAATTATTTATTATTATTTTCTCATATTAATGATGTTAAAATAATTATTATATTAAAAATATATTACTTATATTCTCCACGTGCATTAAAA
>JBCEWC010011931.1:0-16278 GCA_038996855.1 Solanum aculeatissimum
GATTCATGGTCCACTTTCAACCATGAAGACCCCAAAACTCTTTTACACTTGATTTTATGAAATTTAAGCTTACTTTAAATATGGGCCTTTAAATTTATTATCGATTTGATTTAATTGAAGTATGAGATGTACTTATTTGATGATTTTAAAGTGATTTAAATTCTGTTATCATGAATTGTATTGAGATTATGAAGATTCAATTATGCATGTTCCTTTAAGTCTTAAATTCAAGCATGGGTAGTATGAATTATGTTTTTAATTATGGATTTTATTACGATTTAAGAATGAATCTATCTTGTTATGGTGTTTCAATGTTGATCCCTATTGCCCATGTTATTTTATCATCATTCATGACATTTACATTCATGAGCATGGATTTTATGAAGCTTATAATGTGGGCTAAGACCAATGATGTTTATGACTATGTTTTCAAGCAAAGAATGGGTATGACAAGGTTGCGATCACACTATATCTACGATATGACTCTTTGAGCAAATGATGGGCATTTACACCAAATGTATATATTTAAAGGAGCATAAAATTGAGGTTAGAGGCGGGGTGGACTATCTCCAAGGGTCCATACTCCTTTCTCATATCTATGTATAGAATGAGGCTATTCCTATGCATGAAAGTATGTCATGAAGAATGATTTGACTTTTTAGTCACGTATGCATGAAAGTAAAGAAAGTGATTTTGTCTTTAAACCCAATTATGCATGGTTATGATTTCAAAGTACTTATCCTCTTTTCAAAAGCATGTACATATATACGTATTCTTGTGGGATGATGGCTTAGCACCGAGGTATTGGAGGCGGGGTGGACTATCTCCAAGGATCCATACTCCTTTCTGTTAAACTATGTGCCAAACATAGGTTCATGTGTATGTCTTTTATGAGATGATTAAGAATGGATCTACCTTTGACAAGTAGGTCACCTCTTTATCCGTTATGGGGTAGACGACGGAGTTCCAAGTTATAGCTCACTTGATCTTATGTCGGTTAAGGTCTCATCCCCATTATGTTTATATGACTAAGCAGTCATGATCATGGATTTCATGACATATTGATATTGTATCCTTTCTTATGTACTTCTTTCTATATATGTGCCCTTGTCATTTAACATTGATTTACAAGTTACACATGTTCATATGCATTGCATGTCTGCATACTTAGTACATTCAAATGTATTGATGCTTACTCTTTTGCCTGCATGATCTAACCATGTAGGGACCGGAGACTATATCTATCCACCTCTTGACGGTTAGCTTGGATCTTTGAGTATCATTGTGGTGAGTCCAATGTTCCAGGGACAACATCCACCTTCTCTCTAGCTCTTATGTTATATTGATTATGTCTTTACTTTGAGGGTGAGTCTGGGACATGTCTTGGCCCCCACCATAATCTAGATTAGAGGCATTGTTGGACATCATGGAGTCTTCCGTACTGACATGTTATGTGCATACTTGAGATGCTATGACTATGTATTATGCATGGATGAGATGATTATGTTTATGCTATTATGATATGATTAATGAAAATATGATTATGTGGAAAGTTCTAAGCCCCTCCTTATCCCCATAGCGTGAGTCATATTCACCCACCCCTTAGAACTTATTTGCTAATTGCTAAGTGGTTCATGCAAATTCCTTCACCGACGACATCCCCATAGTTTGAGTCCAAAGCCCCGCAATCCCTTAGAATTATGTATTTATTATTTAATTACGTGCTTCCAAATCAATGATATATAAAATGATGCTAAGAGGCTTGCTTGAGGACTCTCGGGTTCTCATTCGTCAATGTAGGCCTAGGCCCTACTCCCAGGTCGTGACATGAAGAAAGACAATCAATTTAAATAAATACTAGGTCTCTTTCAATAATAAGTTTCCAATGAATAAGGATTGAACCATCAATAACAATCAATCAACTCTACTCAATGTCTATGAAGACTCTATCCAACTCTAGAAGGTGTCAAAATAAGTCCTAGGCTACGTCAAATGACAAATAAAATACTAAACTCAAGCTAAATGAAAATATAAATGTGTATCCTTTGAAAGCAAGGGAGGACTCACCAAATCAGCTGACAGCAATGGATCCTCAACGGTGTGCCTGTTGATAATCTCAAATACCTGTCTCTGTATCATAAAATGATGCAGTCCAAATGGACGTCAGTACATTTAATATACTGGTATGTAAAATGACTGGAAAAGAAAAGACATAATCAAAGATACTCAAATCAAGTAACTCAACTCAACTTAGTAAAACATGCAAGTTTAAGAACGTAGTCATGATTTGAAAATAAACTCAATAATATGCAACTCAGTCAAGTCAGTTATGCAAAATTAGAGAGTTTCGCTAACTGACAGTCATCCCACCATTATAGTTGGTGATGCACAATGAAAACAACGTCGTTGCTCACCCGTCCAATACTTGCCAAGGTAAGGACGTCACTCTACCTCTTGGATCTATCATTACCGTCCATATTTTTGACAGGAGTTGTCAGAGTTAACTTCACAACTATCCTACGCTGGCGACATAGTTATGGGGTTTGAGTCACTCTTATTCTACCCAACTCTGTGCTCAATACTACGCCCAAAATATTCTCTTTAAAACTCATTCAAACTCATCTCAATCTCATATCAATCCTCAAATCTTTCCTTTAAAACAAAAGGAATACTATTTCAAGCTCTATCAAAACTCATCAAAATCCTTTCTCAAAACATCAAGTACTTTCTTTTAAAACATGCTTCAAAATCCATCACATCTTATCAAGACTCTTTCTCAAATCATTATTTATGCTCATAAACTCATATTCATTCAGACTCAATAAAACATGTTTAAATTAGTTCAAAATCATATTTGTTCAATATACAAAAAAACCACCATCAATCTCAATTCAAAAAATGCATAAAAGGAATAAAATATAATCATCAATTAGTGTTCATGTGAATGAAGGCATGAACATGCATCCAAATGAAGTACTCAACTCATGAACATCATCAAGACATTTTTATGTACAAAGAATTCAATAGACAAATAGATAACACAAGGATTCAATTTAAGAAACTCAAGAAAACTCAAACTCAACTCAACTCAAATTAAAGATTGACATCTGCCCTTCAACTACCTTCAAAGTCAATATGCCTGGATCTGTGTGCAAGTCCTCCTTGATCAATCGGTTTGCAATGAGGATAAATTGACACACATACCTAAAAAATCATCTATGAGGGCGAATAAATCATGTGCACATATTGTGGAACATTAAACCACATCCTTAAAAACTGCCCTAATAAGAGGCAAGAATCGAAGAACCACAACATCGTTCTAGACCCAAAATCGTAGAGAGATAAGGAAAAATAGAAAGCGGTAAGCTTTCAAAAAATAAGAAAAAACAACTCCACACAAACTGGCCAAACATAAGGAAGTCCTTCCTCCCAGTACCATAGTATCAATGGGTAAAATCCAACAACCCACTCCCAGGTACGTTATCAAACCTAAACTCCAACTCCTCTGAAACCCCTCATCCTCTTTCACACTCCAACAAGAACACGTTGAGGTACTAAGAGGTGTATTGATAGGAACCTGACCAAAAGGAAAGAGGAAAAGTAAAAGTCAACACCATTAAGGTTAGTGGGCTCCAAATCCCAACTACCACCCCCTCAACTGCCTGCATTAATAAGAACTCTCCAAAGTCCTCCCCGCCTACCAAAAGAAAACCTTCACCCCTCTGAGGTTAAATTACTCAATATACATCAATGAAAATTACCACCACCTAGTATCCAACTTTCTTAAACCCCTACTCCATAGAGAGTAATCATCATTCTTGTGTAATGAAGTGATTGAATCCACCTCCTCAAGTCTCTTTCATAAGCAGGACAATTAAAAATGCCTCAATTAGTCTCTCTATCCCCATTCCTCTGTACAATCATTCAACGTTACTTTGAACAATGGAAAACCAAGCCCCAATCAGAAAATCATATTTATCTAGTCTCAACCCCCTTACCACCGAACCACCTGCCACAATCGTGGCTGAATATGGAATTGGCAAGAAAATCCATCTCCTTTAAAATCAAAGTGAGTACCACACCAATCAATCTAACAATTCAAAACCCCACCTTCTTGGCCTAAATTGTGAAGGAGGAATTCATACATTGCTTAGTGTGGACCTAAGCAATACTACATTGTGAACTCTTGGGGATTCAAAATCCCCTTTCAACTTTAAAAATCAACACTCTAATATCGCAATATCAATAGAGCATGCCTTTCTTTTCAAACCACCAAATAGAAAAATCCACTATGAGCTTCTCCTTTGTCCCATGGGACCACATGATCCAGTAAAATTAGAAAAGTCAACAATTGGACCAAATAAGGGAGAACAGAGAAAAACCAGTAATAGAGATGCTAAAGGAAACCAACGCAGAATTGAAAATGCTCTTAGCCTCCTTCAAAGAACTAAGGGAGAAAACAATCGTATTTGAAAATCCTATCGATAGAGAATTCAAGGATTTTAGAGGATAAATGGTGTTAGTGCTTTGCTGAAAGGACCTCAACCTTTGCTCAATGATATTGCAAAACGAGCAACATAATCTCCCAACACCGTTCACTCTAAAGCCCATGTGGGATCTTCAAAGACCCCTCTTTCCTAGTGTGTGCAAGGGGAAAAAACCAAAGGACAACTCTTCATTGCTATCTCCCGCCAAGAGATTCATCATTTTGAATGTTAGAGAGGCAAACAATACCAATTTTAGGAGGCACTATGAAGCCATGTTTAAGGAGAATAAGCCTTCCATGTTGGTACTTCTTAAAACTCGTATGGTTGAGCACAAAAGACTTACAGAGTCATACTTCTTTGACTCTTACATCCAGTCTGTTGCTGAAGGATTTTTTTAGAGGCATGGTGATCATGTGGAAAAAGGACACACTTAAGATCGATGATATCTCCATCACCTTTCAAATCATTCATGTGATGATTTAGGTAATTCCCCAATGTTAAACCTTGGTACTTTACTGCTATCTATGCTAGCATTGACCTTAGTACTAGGATTGCGCTTTAGGAGCACCTTGAGAGACATTTATAACACCATCTAGAGAGACTAGTGTATAGGAGCAGACTTTAAAGAGATTCTTAAAAACTTAGAGAAATTTGGTGGAAGGACCATAAATAACCTCCGAGCCCACCTATTCAAGCAATGTTTGAACCAATATAACATGGTGGACCTGGACTTAAAGGGTTGTAAATACACTTGGACTAACAAAAGATACAAGAAAAGATAGAGCCTTATTTTAGAAAGACTTGATAGGTGAATGGTTGATAACTCTTGGATGTTTCGATACCCCAACAACAATGTCACCCATCTCCCTAGGACCAAATCTGATTATTACACTCTTCTTGTAAATCTCTAGCCTTTCCATAGCTATAACATCAGGAAACCCTTTCGATTTGAACCCATGTAGTGTGGCCATCTTAACTTTACTGAGGTCATTAAAAGTTATTTTGCAAAATCTTCAAAGCTAAGTAGCTAACCAATGTCATTAGTCTCTTCCAATTTAGAGCCCCTTCCTGGAATGGAATAGAAAGACCTTTGGAAACATATTCCAAAAGATTAGAAAGATCCTTGCTAGGTTCAAGGAAATCCAAAACTCTCCCCACTATGTCCATAACACTTTTCTCCAAAATCTAGAAATAATTGAGCTTCTCCTAGATTATGAGAACCTCTTGAGATTTGAGGAAGATTACTGGAAAACAAAATCCAAAATCAACTGGTTCAGAGAAAATGATGCTAAACCTAGTTTCTTCCACTATTTCACCATTATTAGACAAAGAAGGAACATGATTAGCACCCTCACTAACTCCCATGGCAGTACCATCACCCCAAAAAAAGATATTACTGCTCACATCTTGCACTACTTCACCACCTTGTACTCGACAGAGCTAACGCTCTTTACTTTAGAGGCAAGGGAGGTCCCGGTAGAACATAACACTATTCTCTCAGAAGGGAGCTGTCAACTAGATTATAACTTGGGAGAATAGGAAATCCTTGCTGCGTTGAAATCTTTTGGACCCCTCAAAGCCCCGGGACCTAATGGACTTCACCTAATCTTCTACCAAAAATATTGGGACATAATGGGAAATACCACTATAGATTTTTACATGAAAGTCTTCTAGGATTATGAAATACCTCCTTAGATGAACAAAACCTACCTTTGCCTAATCCCCAAAGTGCCCTAATGTTGCTTTCCTCAAGAATTTTACGCCCATTGCACATTGCAACACGACCTATAAGCTTATCACAAAAATAATTATCAATAGAATCAAGCCTTTTATGCTCATGATCATCAACTCCACCCAAGCCAGTTTCCCGGCTAATAGAAAAGCGGCAAAAAATGCCATTGTTGTCCAAGAATACCTCTTTCACTTTGGGAGAATGAGGAACAAAAAGGCTAATATGGCTCTCAAAATTAACCTAGAGAAAGACTTTGATAAGATAAAATGGTTCTTCATCAGAGACACCATTTTATTCTTTAATTTCCCTCTGGATCTCATGAAGCCTGTCATGTCCTGTGTTAGTGGTTCTTCAATTTCTATCCTTGTCAATGAAGAACTTACTACTTTTTTAGTCCCACTAGAGGATAAGATAAGGAGATCCTTTGTCACCTTACCTCTTCATCCTCTGTATGGAAAGACAATTCATAATGATTGATAAGACAGTTAAGGACAAACACATGATCCTTGTTAAGATTACCAACCAAGGCCCCAAGCTTTTCCACCTCTTCTTTGCAGACGGTCTCACTCTTTTTATGAGAGCTAACTAGGAAAATTGCATCACCATTACCTCTACTCTAAGATAGTTTTGCCTTTTTGAGGCAAACAATCAACCATAGCAAATCCAAAGTCTTTTTCTCTGCAAATTGTATCCCTACCACACAAACCTCTATTCAAATCTTCTTAATATTGAACCCAACCTACCTTTTCGTAAGTACCTAGGCTTTCCCATGTTGTATAGGAGACGCGAGAATAGAGATTTCCAATTCATTCTTGACAACTTAAAAGGTAAATTAGCTGGCTAGAAAGCCTATCTCCTCAATCTAGCTAGTAGAACTACT
Organism: Solanum aculeatissimum; assembly: GCA_038996855.1. Lineage (NCBI taxonomy): Eukaryota > Viridiplantae > Streptophyta > Magnoliopsida > Solanales > Solanaceae > Solanum > Solanum aculeatissimum. The sequence continues at coordinate 7,100 of JBCEWC010011931.1, forward strand.
CTGATCAAAGCTTCCCTCAGATTCCCTCCCACATTATACAATACATTCAAATCCCAGCAAAAATAACCCAACTTATGGATAGAACTCTGAGAAATTTTTTCTAGGGAGACTCATAGGAAAAGAGGAAAATTCACTTGCTGAAATGGAACACTATCACCAGCTCTATATCTGAAAGCGGGCTGGGAATCCCAAAAACTAGAATCAGAAATGAATTTCTCTACATTAGCTTGGCATGAAGGATGTACAACAACAAAGACAAACTTTGAAGAAAGCTGCTCATTTTCAAATACCACAACTCCTCAAAACATTGGAGAACCAGACTGGCCTCAAGAATATGAAAATATATTATGGAGGGATGGAAAATAGCAAGCCCAAATATATATGGACTGCCTTTAAAGTTAACCAGGTGAACCTCCTTAAAGACAAATGGTTTCTAATAGAGAGAACTTGAGGAGCTTTATCTAAGGGCCCTTGAACTAAGGGAGGATGTCATAACGTTGGATCAATTCTGGAAAGATGATTCTTTGGATTTCTTCACCCCCTATTTTAAGATCACCCCAACCCTCAAAATCTTTGGACTCAATCCATCTCTATCTTGATGCGGACAGGGAAATAAGTTGATTTAGCAATTAACCAAGTCAAGAAAATTCAATCATAAGTCTGCCTACCATCTTATGGCCAAACCTGCCCATGAGAACAACCCAAAGGACTATAAAAAAAGATTTGAGTGGATCTGGAGACTCCACTTCCCTAATAAAATGAAATACCTAATATGGCTTTTGAACCATGGTAGGCTTAAAACTAAGTTGTAACTTCACAGACTGGGCATGGACATTAACTCCTTCTGTCATGTTTGCAACCAATTTCTTGAAGACATTAACCATATCTACTTCAGATGTACCAACGCCCAAAAATTCTGGGCTACAGCTATCACCAACAGCACAACCAAACCCTTTCTATGAGGACCACTTCAACTGAATAACTGGGAAGAGCTTTGGGCCGCCAGCAAAGGAAAGCCTTAAAACACGATTGTAAATTGGGATACCTTACTCCCTCACTACGTCTGAAACATATGGCATCAAAGGAACACCAACCTCTTTCAGAAGAAAGGAAACACTATTTCTTGTAAGAATACCCTAAACCAAACTGGTGAATACTGCCTTATCATCAGCAACAATAATGGCACTCCAAAACCCAGTCATACGACTACTACTCTAGTCAAGTGGGAAATCCCCCTAGAGGCTCCTTCAAACTTAACACTGATGGAGCAATGGGATCAAATGAAAGATATAGTGGGCTGGGAGGAGTCATTAGAGATCATAGGGGTGACTGGGTTATAGGTTTCACTTGCACCTTCCCTCTCCAGGACCCTACCTTTCTTGAACTCCATGCCCTTAGGATTGAACTTAACATGGAAATCACCAATAACCTGCTCCCGTTAAAGGCCAATGTGGACTCAATGGAAGTTAGGCAAATGTTGAAAAATGATAACTTATTGTATGCTAACATTCTCCATGAGTGCGGGTCCTTAATTTAGAGCTCAGAAAAAGTAGCAGAGAGTACATCTTTAGGGAACAAAACCAACTGGGAGACGCACTGAGCAAGGACGAGACTAAGGGATGCCATGATACTAAGCCAAATTTTTGGTCAACATCACCGGGTTATGCTAAAAAACTTTTGGTCAGACTACTATGGAAATTTGTACAAGTGTACTATTCCCCAATGTAATATGTATGTGCCAACTGCCAAGCCCTTCGTTGGGCCAGACAATTACTGTGGATGCTCTTGAGGATATTAGATCTCACTTGTGGAATTTCATTAGGTATATTGTTTATAATTAATATATAAAATCTCTTGTAAACCAAAAAAAAAAAAGATGCGCAAGAGGTGGGGTGGGGTTGGGGAATTTGCAAAAGAAGAAAGGGGTAGGGGTTCATAGAAGATGAAACGTAGTGGGTAGGATAACTTTTTTCTTTTTATTTTTACTTATATATTATTTTCTCTATTTCAAATTAAGTGAATTGTTGGATCATATTACACATATTAAGAAAAAGAAATAGAGACAAACTTTAATCATGTTTTTTCATTTTTACCCTTTTCAAACTCCAAACACTCATTTAATACATCTTGGAAATCAACTTTTAAAACTCAAATAAAGGGCAAAATTGAAAAAAAAAATTCAATATATCCCTTAAAAAGTGAACAATTCACTTATTTTGAAAACTCAAAAATTCACTTAATTTGAAATGGAGACGTATATATTTGTGGAATAAGTGAACTGTTTTAGAGAAGTGTCTGAATCTATAATGAAAGAGACAAATTAGTGTTCAGAAAGAGTAATGTTGCTTCTCGTGAACTGCACTGATTTCAAGGGAACCATTGGCTATTGAGTATTGAGTGTTGTGTTCTTTTGGCCATGCAACCAAAGTCCTATCCATCCCTACTTTGGGAATGACATTTCATGTTTTCTTGGGTCCCTCACTCACAAAATTCAAATGTTTCTTTTGATTTTGAATGTCAAATGCATTCATATTCATACATTTTTTTTGATTGACAAGGGAGAGAGTTTCTAATTTTAATTATGTATCACATCCATCTTTTATAATAATATATTTATTATTCCTTTTCTGAAAGTAGCTGATTTTTTATAACGTAACTTTGCTGTGAATATATATTTGGACAAATGACATTATTATAAACTAAATAGCCCGTGAGGACTTAGTACTCCACTACTTTTGTAGAAGAGACTCATGTGAATGTAGTGTCAAGTAATTAAAGACCTTGCATGCAATCATTAATACTAGTTGGTTGCTTTTTCTGATCATCAACAATTCTATACTATAAAAGATGTTTCTAAATATTAGAGGCAAATTCAACATTTTATTTATTTATTTATTTATTTAATGTTAGTCAAAATTATAATTTACGGCAGGACAATGCATATTATGTTGTTCGAATTTTTTTTTTTAAAAATGTGTTAGATTCTACAAAAATAAGATATTTTTGAAGAATTTTATGTAAGTGCGATAACTATTTTGAAGTGTCGATACAACATAGCTTGCACATAGCGTATCAACTTTTTGAATGAAAATATTATTTCCACTTTGAAAAAGACACTGCTCAAATGGGGTTGGTCTCGTTAAGACTAACCATATTTGTCTCTTAGAATTACTTATAAAGAAGTTTATTTATTACTATTTTATATAGATAATACTTATTAGTTATATAAAAATTAGTTATAATGTATTAGTTATTTCACCTTACATGAATTAATATAAAAATTTCCTCATGATTTATAAATGTATTAGCAACACAAATTTCCAAATTCTCAATGAAACGTCATATTAATTTATACATAATAACATATTTCCTATTTGCCTATCAAACACCGTATAAGTTAGGAAAATAAATACATGAACAACTTATTTCTTATTTAGCTACCAAAAAAAACCCCTTTTTGTAGCTACATTAAATACTTCCTCGAGAGAATAATATGAAAGTCTCCTCATCCTTTCTTTTTCTCCTTCAAATTGTTGGGAAAAAATCGATTGGAAAATTATGAAAGTGGCAGTAATTATCATATAGTAAATCACAACAAATGTGAAAATACTGGAACCTTAATATTGTTTTTACTTTACAAAAAACTGAAACGGAAGAAACACCTAATGTTCCTTCTTTTGTCCATCTCACTGGCTTTGGTGCTCCACTTTCCGTTTTTCGACATTGGAGAGACATTGACACTTCATCAGAAACTAGGAAAAGAATATCTAACTTGTGTAAAATGGACTCCTTTTTTTCCCAACATTTATTTTGAATTTACTTGATGTAAAACTGTATAGTTTTGACAGTACATGACTATGTATGACTTGAAATGAAGGGGTAACTGAATTACATTCTGCAACTAAATTAGTGTGCCTATTCCTAACCTTTATCTTTGCCGTCCATGCTTTCAGGCAATTCAACTACTGCCTGGCCATGGCACCTTACCATAATTAACTGATTATACATTGCCTCTCTCTCCCATTTCACGGGTGGGGTGGGCGTGGGTGGAATTCATCTCCAACTAAATTATATGTACATTAAGCTTCTGACCATGGTGAAACTTTTTGGTAGCAATTATATTGGCCCAGTAATGAGACATCATCTTGAGACAAACCTAATCTGCCAGAACTTAGGTAGTGTTGAGCGGCAGGTGCCCTGCAGTTTTCAATTTGGATAGAAGATAAGCATATCAATTCCACTTCTGCCGATCCTTTTAAAAGTTATTTTGAGAAATGCACAAACTGTATTTTGGAGGGATATGAAGCATACCTTCTCCGTCTTCTCCTATCAATGCTTTCTGATAAGTGGGTGGTTCCAAATCTTGAGATTTGGCTCAATGAAGACAGATACTCATGAAATGAATCACCTTTCAGTGCAATGTGTGAGCGCAATGGAACAACAGACTGAAGTAAGTTGTATGCATTGCAGTCCACTTTGCTGAGATACAGGAACAATACAAGGTAACTTAGCAATACTACAGTAATTCTCAACTAAACATAATAGCTAAATAAAAAATATAGTCCTAAAAAGAAAGTCAAATCAATTACATGTGTTGAGCAATCTTGGCCATTTCAGATAAATAATATAAATGAACAAATTCAAAGCATGGATAGGGAACAATTAGTAGTGGTTAAAACCAACGATTTTAAAACTGTACAAAGACCTACTGAAAGTGGAAATCCTTCACTAACCATGTTAACAATTTCCCTCGAAATGTCCACTCTTCGGTGAAGAAGAACATTTGAAGTTTAATACGATACAGAACCTATAGAGTCTCAATTTCCCTCGAAGAACCCCACTCTGTTCTTCTGAGGTTCATCTTCCATGACCTTTCACTTTACACAATTCTCTATAAAAGAGAGCATAACTCCTTGCAAGTATATAGTTCTCTAATTCTTGTCCTCTTTTAGTGTGTTTGTCCATGTTTCTTCCTGCACTCTCTTTTTAAACAGTATACAACTCTACCATAACAGATTGAACATTTTTGGGTATAAGCCCCAAGCTGAGCATGGCTAAGCAGTGACAAGCAATAGATACATCTAAAGTTAGAGAGACCACTCAATTTGATATGCAATTTACTTGGAAGATACACAATCACTCAAGACAAGCAATATATAAGCAAAAATATAAGGGAAGATGGGCATATGGTCCTATACCTTCTGAAAGAATGACGAACTCTTGGTAGCCTTAAATGCAAACCCTCATTTATTCCCCTACTCTGTGCAACCATCTTTCCCAAAGCCATTGTACTGTTTGTGGATGCCAGCATTTCCCAGGTCAAATCCACCTCATGTACAGATGAGGTGCTCGGTCTCTGAGAAGCAATTTCTTTCGCGAATAAGCAAACTCCATGTTGAGCAAAAACTGAAAATATCTTCAACTGCTCATCATGCCAGTTATATGAATGTGATTCTTTGATAGGGATCATTGAAGGCTCCAAAGAATCCTGGATGAGCACTCACAATCATCAAAAACTGCACTAGCAGTAACACAAAGGTAATATCTGTATCTAATAAACTACTTACAGGTAGAAGGTGTTTGCAGTTGGTAAGTAATAAATCAGCCACTGAAATTAAATCACTCATTTCATGAGCAACATTAAGAATCTGAAAAGATTCTTTCTGCTCTGGGGTGATATACTGTTTTAGGTCCAGGTAACCTTCACGAAGTCTTTTCCATGTTTCCTGAACAGAAGTATTCAGGTTAAGCTGCACAGCAGTCTTAAAGGATGTAGAACTTTTACTGAAGTCCATGCGGCTACACTCATCCAACACCCGATATCCACTCGGAACATCCTCCATGCATTGTCCATTAAAATGCTCCGCGACCTCTCCTGGAATTGATTTTGTTATTCTATCAGAACTACCAACCTCACCAGGAATTGATTTTGTTATTCTATCAGAACTACAACCCTGCAACTCCCGATACTCGGAAGATAGAAGAACAGTTTCATCAAGTTCCTCAACCTTGAGTGGATATATACTTGGAAGGGACAGATTGCTACAATAATTAGCCTCAACTTTGACATCAATTTCATTATATGACTCCGCATTAGAAATCAATTCTGAACCAGTAGTAAGCAGAGTCTCAGGGATGAATGATGACTCTGGCACACAGGAAACATCTACAGACTTGCTTATGACATTCACAGTAGAATAATCAGTTGTCTCCAAATAATTTCTTTTCAACCTTTTGGCTTTGAAATGAAGATTCTCTGTCAATAAACTGCAGGAGATTGCAGAGGCTGAAAAATGGGAGGGAGAATTGCATGCTGTTTCAATCTCTTCATTTATGGTATCAGGTTGATCTAAAGACAAGGGAACTCTGCTGCATTCCTCCTCAGAATCTGAAGACATGACTCTATCAAGTTTTCTCAGTGAATTTCTTCGAGTGAATGCAATTGGTGATTCAGAGGCATCAGAAAATTCTGAGTTAGTACCAAACATAGTACATTCATTGTGATCCTGAAATGAGTAGAGTAAGCTCAACATTGCATCTTTTTTTCCATTAACATTGTTTGCACCCATATCGTGATTCCTAGAATTGCTCTTTTCTGTAATATTGTTTAGCTCATCTTCCTCAGCTATCTCATTCATCCAGTCGCTATCTTCTTCTACTCTCAGCGATTTAGTTATCTCCTCATCAACAAGTTCTGATAGTGGAGATGGAAAGTCATCCCAAGGGATAATTTTGGGTAGTAGCAGGTGACCAGCATCTAGATCAAACTGAAGAGGACTATATCTTAGCTGCAGGTCATCACCTAGGCATAGCAAAAAAACATCATGAAATTAAATGGGTTAAATGAAACTTTAGGGTGAAGAAAACATAGGTTGTAGATTCAATTTATCATAATTTCATCAGGAGCTTGTGAAGAACGAGAACTATTCATATATGGAGAGATTTTTCCTACGTACTGATTTCTTTTTGCTTTCCCTTGATGTGTATACTATTAGATTTTGATAATTGATTAATGAACATCCCTTCAGAGGATTTAAACTAACCTTATCTCTTCTAGTTAAATTTCTTCAATCTGTAGAGGTATGTTTCTTAATGGATTGAATCCTAAGTTTGATAATCTAGGTTGTTCTTTGATATTCAAGGCTCAAGCAAAGATTTGGGTCCTACAAAAAAGTCTGCGCTTAAGATTCTTAGAAAGATCTGCATTCCCCCATATTCTTCAGTTCTCTTCCAAGATTTTCTCTCTTCCTATCTTGTTTTTTACCCCTTGTATCTACATCATTTCCATTTTCATTTGTCATCGCATTCAAGATATGTAAGGTTTCATCAATAATAAAAGGCTTGTAGTTTTGATTGGCCAAAATTTAGTCTTAAGCAAGATCCTAAACAGATCACATGATGATTTTTTTATGCCAACCTGCTTGCTCTATATGCAAACTGTGGTTATCAACTTATTACCAGTAAGACGAATGCACTGGTTTTAAAAGATTCACTATACAAAATCACATGAAGCTTCAGAATTTTTGCTTGACAAGAACTTTTCAGTTAGCATTCTCTTTTGCAATGGCAAAACTTATTCACGTAATCTCCTGAAGCATGCGTTAACTTGATGATATTTGGTGAATTACCTTTCTCCAAAGTTTCACCTTGACACCAGAACTGGAGATACATAATAGTTTTACGGATATCTCCATGGCAATGATCTACAAACCGCTCTACCAGCATTGGGTGAATTTTAACTTGTTCTCCATCACAAACCTAGAAGGAATTTATTTGATTAGCCAGATAAACACACATATCAGCGAGAAACTAGCAAAAGAAACTGTACCATCTGCACAAGTCCAAGGAGCTCCTCCAAAGATGGCATCCTAAAGCACACGTGTAGCCTATCTAAATTATTTGGGAGCACTGGATTGTCACCTATCACATCGAGGAATATTACTTAATTTGTGAAACATAAGCTTGACAAATTACAAATTACTGTATATCAGTTAACCCCTTACTGTTGCTAGTTAATATCATGGGCCGCTTAGCAGTCTCCGCAAGTTGTTGAATGGTAGAGACAAAACCACGGTCTTCACAAAGAGCAGTATCCACATCCTCAAAAAGGATTAGAGTCTTCGTTTTATCCTGATGATTATCAGCTATCTCCTCCCTGCCGACTTGTTTTCTTTGTACTCCAGCGGCATTAAGAGCATTTTCCTCATCAGACAAAGGAATCACTTCAATAACTCCATCGCCAGACACTGAACACACAGGATCTTTTTGCATCCTGAAACAAGAATTGAACAGACAAAATGGAAGTAGTGTGTCAACTCATATAGGATTCAAGATCCACTGTAGTCATAATTTGGTGCTTACATGAAGTGAAATCCCATTACAGAGAGAAGAAACAAATAAATTGGCTACTTTGCACGGTTTTCACTAATTTTTATGTGAGCAGCAAATTTCTATATGAAAATTGGGAACAAATATAAACATTCATGGAGAAATTCAGCTAATTTTTCTTGGAACAAGCATGAGACACCGAGAAATGGTTGAAGTACATGTTAAAGAGGCCACTAAAAGGCCTAAGTTCTTCCGTCCTCAATCAGTGACTAATGAAATGTATTTCTGTAAGGAAGAACAATCTCAGAAGTGTGTGCCTGCATGCATGACTAGGATGTTAAAGAATTCTAGATGAATGTCAAATTAGTTCTTTAATTATGCATAGTACAAATTTAAGAAGGCCAGAACAAAATGTGAAAAATAATTCGATAAGGGAACCCCAAAATAAAAACACAAACCATCACAAGAGAAATGTTATATCTTTAAATGCAAATGCAAATACTTGAACAATATACCAAACAAGAAGGTACAGTAACCCACCACCACCACCACCAAAGGAAAAAGAATACAGCAACTGCTCTAAATATTGAGATTTTATATCTTACTCCCTCTGTCCCATTTTATGTGGCACTCTTTCTTTTTTAGTACATCCAAAAAAGAATGTCATCTTACTATAATTAGAAACAATTTAACTTTAAAATTTTCCTTTACCCTTGTTAGAATAGGAATAGGTAAATACAATCCTACTTAGAATAGAAATAGGAATAACAATAATATATAGAATCCTATTTGGAAAAGGATTGTACTATAGTATCCTAGTTGGAAAAGGAGTTTAATATAGTATCTATAAA
>JBCEWC010011932.1:0-16277 GCA_038996855.1 Solanum aculeatissimum
AAATAAATTGTCCTCTAAAGTCGATTTTATGTAAAATGAATTAATATAAAATACCGACCTCCAAATGTCGGTATTAACATGATCAATTTTATTTTTATTTAATTTAATATGATACCGACCTCTGGAGGTCGGTATATTGTACCACATCGAAGGAAGATACTAACAATTTAGCATTTATAATGTTATGTGTAAGAATATTGGTGGAATGCAATTTCATTATTTCAAGGAGAAATTGGTGGTACAAATTGTCTAGTTGTGTATAATGAGTGATGATGGAAGTGGTCTTACATTGAGGAGAGAAAAAAATAAATAATAATTAGCATATAATAAAAGTGGTGTTAAATTGGGATTTAATTAAGAAAATAAATGAGTAGGTATTCAAACAAAATAGGAAAAAACATACTGACCACCAGAGGTCGATAATCACACAAAATAAAAAATAATAATACCGACCACTGGAGGTCAATATTTAAACAAAATTAAAATAAAATAAAAAGAATAATACTGACTTTCGGATGTCAAAAATAAAATAATAAAATAAAATAAAAATAAAAATATATATATTTGTAAGTTTCCGACTTATAATTAAACCGACTTCTGGAAGTCGGTATATACCGACCTTGGGAGGTCGCTATTCAAAAGCGACCAAGATTTTTTTGACCTTCGCTCGGAAGTTGGTATTTAGTCAGTATTTTTTACAATACCGACTTCTAGAAGTCGGTATTTACAGTTTTTCTAGTAGTGTGTCTCAGTTTCCACAGCTCTGGTTGGTCCTTCTATAGCTCTAGCTAAACCTGTCATGAACCATGTTAGTCCTTCTTCAGCCCTAATGAATCATCCTATGATAGCTATGGTTTTGCCTTAAATATCTCGACCAAGTTCGGGTTCTCAGTTTCAGAGTTTGGCTATTGCTCCATCTATTGCACCACCCTTATTTATGGTGCCACCTTCATATTTTATTCCAGCCATATCCACTGTAAAATAGAAGAGTTTTAAGTAGTTTGTGTGTTTCGCTCCCCCGAGATTTGATGGCATTCCCAGTAATAGAGCTTAGGACTTCTTGTCAGAGTGTCAAGACCAGCCATATAATTTAATTATTTTGGAGTCGCATGGAGTTGCTTACACTTCTTAGCAGTTCACCGGCCTAGATAATGAAAGGTGGAGGTCAGTATTGGTAAGTTGACCTATTAGATCTCAATTCATGACATAGGAGCAGTTTTTAGGGGTATTCTTGGAGAGTTTTGTTCCATATAGCTTTCAGGATAGTTACAGGGAAGAGATTGATTGACTCCAATAGGGTTCCATCTCAGTTTTAGACTATGATGCTAAATTCCACTCGTTGTTTAAATATGCCTTGTCCTGTATCCCTACTAAGTTTGAGAGAATTGGCACTTTGCCAAGGGATTGGCATAGTATCTTTAGGAGGCTACAACTTTCTTGGTTCCAGCTGGAAGCACATTTCAAAATATATGGATTATGCTCGTATGATAGAGCATAGCAGGCATGATAGACAAGGCGGTGAGAAGAGGTTCTGACAATATGGATAGTTTAGTGGTCACTCACCTTGGGATAGAGAGTTTCATAAGTAGAACCTTCAGGGACAAGGCAGTTCAGGAAGCTCTTCTAACATCGGATAGTGTTGACAGGTCTAGGCCTACTCAGATAGGTCATGATAGCTCCTTGGTTCAATCAGACGTGGTGATTCTTCAACACAATCATCTCAAAGGTGAGACCCCAAGGCTTGTTATATTTGTGATGAGGTTGGGCACTTCACCACCCATTATCCATATCATGCTTGGCCCACACAGGGTTTAGGATCTCATCCAGCCCTCGCACCAACAACTAGAGACACATCTCAGAGTATAAGGGTAAATGCCAGAGAAAGTCATGAAAGAGTGAGAGGTGGAGCCCGTGGCGACCCAGGACCAGTGGTGGTCATAGAGTTTGCTACATTGTTCTAGATAAAGTTGAGGCAGAGGCCTCTGATGCAATTTTCAAAGGTATGGTTCTAGTGTGCCACCATTCAACTTCAGATTTATTTGATCTAGGCTCTACTTATTCATATGTGTTGGCTTATTTTTCTTCGGATATTGGTATTATATGTGAGCCATTTGTCGAGCCAATTTGTGTTTCCACCATTGTAGGTGAATCATTAGTGGTGAATCAGGTATATCGAGGTTGTATGGTGACTTTTATGGGGAGACACATTGTTGTTGACTTAATATTATTACATATGGTATACTTTGATGTGATATTGGGTCTATACTGCCTATCGCCTTATCATGCTATTCTTAATTTTCATGTGAAGATCGTGACCTTATCTTGTCCTGAGTTACCTCAGTTAGTGTGGACTGGATTATCTAGCTTCTATCCTAAGGGAGTTATTTCTTATATGTACGTCTATCAGTTGATAGATGAGGGTTGTTTGTCTTATTTAGCTCATATTCAGGTTGTTTCTTAGGAGTCCCCGTTATTGGAGACCATAAGAGTTTCTAGAGATTTTATGGATGTATTCCCGACTGATTTTCCTAGTGTTCCTCCAGATCATGACATAGACTTTGCTATTAAGGTGGAGTCGGGCACTAACCCATTTCTATTGCCCCTTATTGGATGGCTCCGAATGAATTGAAGGAATTAAAGGAGCAATTGGAGGATTTGTTGAAAAAAGGGTTCATTCGTCCGAGTGTCTCTCCTTGGGGTTCTCCTATCTTATTTGTGAAGAAGAAGGATGGCACTATGCGCATGTGTATTGATTATTGCTAGTTGAATAAAGTGACCATCAAGAGTAAGTACCTTTTTGCCTTACATCAATGATGTTTTTGACTAGTCGTTGGTTGCCTTGATATTCTCCAAGATTGATTTGAGGTCCAAATATCATTAGTTGAGAGTTAGGGAATTTGATATCTCAAAAACAGCTTTCAAAAATAGTCACAAGCATTATGTGTTTGTGGATATGCCATTTGGGTTGCCTAATGCCCCGACTGCTTTTATGAAATTAATAAACCGAGTGTTCAAACCTTACCTAGACATCTTTATGATCATATTTATTGATGATATCTTGGTTTATTCAAAGGGTGATGTCGATCATGTTCAACACTTGAGGACTATACTCTAGAGACTGAGGGAAGAGAAGTTACATTCCAAATTCTCAAAGTGCGAGATTTGGGTTAAGTTGTTGTATTTCTTGGGCATGTTGGGTTAAAAGAGAGTATTATGGTTGATCCATCATTGGTTTGGCAGTGTATTATCCATATTTTGTAAAGAGATTCTCTTTCGTAGCAGCCCCACTAACCATATTGACTTAGAAGGATATGGCATTTCAGTGGTCTTAGGAGTGTGAGGTGAGGTTTCAAATTCTCAAGGATTTATTGACTTCGGCACCTATTCTTGCTTTGCCTGAGGAGGGATTACCATTTCTAGTATATTGTGATGCTTTTGGTGCGGGTTTAAGTTGTGTATTGATGCAAAAGGGGAAAGTGATAGCCTATGCTTTTACACAACTGAAGGTTCATGAGAGGAACCACCGCACCCACGACTGGAAATTAGTTGTGGTGGTATTTATGTTTAAATTATGGCATCACTATCTTTATGGAGTTCATTATGAGATCTTCACCGATCATAGAAGTCTCAAATACATCTTTTCTCAGCCTAATTTGAACATGAGACAACATAGTTGGTTGGAGTTTGTTAATGACTATGATATCTCCATTCTATACCACCCCAGGAAGGCAAATGTTGTGGAAGATGCTTTGCACTGGAAGGCCACTAGTATGGGGAGTTTGGCATTCTTAAGGGCTGAGGAGAGGCCCTTAGCTTTAGAGGTTCAGTCGCTTGCTAGACAGAGGTTTAGCATTAGAGGTTCACTCGCTTGGGGCTAGTTTGTAAAGGAATATTATCCTTAGTGTGCTATTATTTCCAATATGTTATGTATATCCATGTGCTACGGTAGGAAATGAAATTAAAAGTGCACAAATGGATGATATGCAACAACGCTAGGAAAGGAAGCAAAAGTGTAAGAAAGGTGGAGAAATGCGGTGTTGAGTACATATTCGATGATCCACCAAACTACAAGAGAGACTACTTAGCATTGCAATAACCAAGGTTTATGCCCAAGTTAGAAAAACGTTCAGCATCAATGTCACCAAACATATTCAGTGCATCGCCGAATAGCTTAACAGACCGCCTAAAGTTACAGTACGCAAAGACCCAAAACCGTGGCAAGAAGGCGATGAGATAAGAACTTTGGTGAATCACCGAATTGAATGGTGGACTAAAGAGCCATCGCCAAATATTGCAGATGAACAAGCCTTAAAAGGATGCAGAGGAAGGTGATCAAGAAAACATTTGGCGCATCGTTGAAGTGCTCGGTGATGAATGGCCTTAACTATCGAATGATAATTCATGACACAAACTCTCACACTTTTGCAGGGACTATTTAAGCAAATTGGAAAGGACATTGTACATAGCAGAGAATATCAAAGAATAAAGAGTAGAGTACAAAGAACCTTCCTTCTTTAGAGTACAAGGGTTGTTAGGGTTTTCAAGCTTTTAGGAAGCAAACTTGAGGAGATCAACTGGTGTAAATCAAGTATTCTCTATTCAATCTTGTCACCCATGACTTCAACTATAATATTTGGTATTAAATTTCTAATTTCTAGCATGTGTGACTAAAACCCCCATGTTGAAGGTTTGCCATTGATATGGGTTCTTGATTTTCTTATTGGGTCTTTGGTATTTTGATATATCTATGTTGATTTGAGTTAATTTACATCCGTTCCTATGTTTAATCTATAATTTTAAGGTTGCAAACTTGGGGTTTAATTTAGATCGATGATTATTACTTTAACAAGATTGATTTGAATGTTGAAGAGCTCTAATGGCAAGAAAACTTTTGGGGTTTCAGTTGAAGTCCATAATGGTGGATTTAATGACTAAGGTATTAGGGGTTTTAGTGAGACTTATTAGGCCAAGCATGTCCTCAATGGTCCGCGTATGATGTCGTAATTGAATCATATGAAACATTCATGTGTCATAATTAAACATGGGTTACAAGCAACCAAGCCTATTCACTCAACATCAACTCAATTAGTCAATTACTTACACTCATCTAGTAGATTGATCCCCATATTTGCACATTCCCAACATCTTCCCTAATTAGTCGATAAATTTATTATTTTGTTAGTGCATAGCTAAATCTTGATTTTAATTATTGCAACCACTTTCATCCTACAATTACTTAGTCTAAAAAACTATTTCAACTTGTGAACAACAATTCCCTATGGGATTCCACCCCAACCTCTAAGTTGAGTTATTATACTAATGACGACCGCCTCTGCTTCCTTTGAGTAGCTGGGTTGAGTAACATAAAAAATGGTGCCATTGTCGGGGAATTAATGTGTTCATAAATAAAGTGTTTATTGAGCTTTGTCCTTATAGTTTGAATTATTTTTACAGTTTTCCTGTTGTTTTATTGGAGAAATATTGGTGTAAGATGAAGGATGAGAAGAGTGTCCATGGTGAGAATGTTGGAAATATTGATAATATACAGGGTGTTAACTGGGTCTATGTGGGGTGCACCGGTGCTATACGACTAACCCCATTAGTCGGAGGAGTTAATATTCATGTGACGAGCACTATGTTGTAACTCCTCCAGATGAAAGGACTGTTTGGAGGACTTGGACATGAGGATCCCCATGAACACCTCAGAAACTTTGTTGATGTCTGTGGCTCATTTAATTTCATTTGGGTGAATCAAAAATCCATTAGACTGAGGCTATTTCCATTCTCCATCACTGGAGATGTTGTGAGGTGGCCAGTTGAGTTGCCTCACAATTCTATCACTACGTGGGAGGAACTACAAGATGCGTTCCTTGAAAGATTTTTTCTCCCTCAAAGATGATTAAGCTGAAGAGAAGTATTGAGAACTTCAGACAAACTAAAGGAGAGCCACTTCATGAGACATGGCTTAGGATTCAAAAACTCTTACTTCAATGACTTAAACATGGAGTTCTGGACCATATGTTATTGCAATACTTCTATGTAAGCTTCGATATAGTTAACAAAGGAGTGGTTGACCATCTTGTGAGAGGAGGAATTATGACACAAACATCCACTTCAGCTTATGAACTCTTAGATGGCATGACAAAACTTTATACAACATGGAACACGAGGGATGACCTCATACCTTGAAGTCATAGGGGTCCTTCCAAGGAACAACTTGCTAAAGATCAAGAGAGGGATGAAAACATGGCAAAGATGCTAACTTAGCTTGACCTCTTGTCTATGCATATCATGGGAGGAAATCGTAAAAGTGTAAATGATGTGGGAGTTGTTGGCGATGTGATATTTGATAGTGCACCATTTGAAGGTGGTTAAAATAAGGAGGTCCATTATATGGGAAACCAAATGGTGGGTTCTCGATTAACTTTTCAACGGCCACCTGGAATCAATGTTGGAACAATAATAGTATTTGATGGCGAGATTGTGCTTGGCCTCACCAACCTCAAGTTAGGGGTTGGAGAAATCGTGATGGAATTGGGGATAGGTATGTTCCACCTCATGACAGAGGTAAAGTTGTTGATCCTATGGTAAATCTGGAGAACTTCAAGACTGAGGACATGCTAACCCAAATCTTGAACAAGGTTGAGGCCTCCGACAAAGTCTTGAAGGAGGTGAAATATGACTTTTCCCAATTGAGTCAAATGGTAACATCTCATTTAGATTCTATGAAGCATTTGGAGACTCAGCTTGGGAATATCTCATCTCACATTAATCAAACTACAAAAGGTGGATTGCTTAATGATATGGTAGAGAATCTAAAGGGCACTGAGCAATAATGTTTAGGCATCACAGCTCGAAATGGAAGAGTGGTAGAGAGTACTATACTCTCCCCTGTTATTGAAGAAGGGAAGAATGAAGTAGGAGACGATGAAGGTGTTGTAACTGTTGGTGTAGAGGAGAATGTAGCTGACGATGGAAGTGGTGAGGCTCTTGGTAATCCTGAGAGTAATAAAAAGACAAGGTTGGGGATGATGCAGTGACAACCAAAAGAACATCCCCCAGCAATTCCAGTTCAGTTATGAGGATGAAAGCACCTCAAGTCAAGATTAATCCTCCATTCCCTCAGCGGTTGAAGAAGAAAGAGGACACCAAATTTAAAAAATTTCTTTTTATGTTCAACTCTCTGTTAATAAATGTCCCATTGGTTGAGGCACTTACTGAAATGTTGGGATATGCCAAGTTCATGAAAGAGTTAATGTCAAAGAAAAGAACCCTAGAGTGTGAGACGATCAAGGTTTCTCACAATTGTAGTTATATCTTAACAAAAACTTTGATAGTGAAGAAAGAAGACCCTAGTGCATTTGCAATACATTGCACAATTAGAGATTACAAATTCAACAAGGTGTTATGTGATTTGGGCGCAAGCATAAATCTAATGTCTTTGTCGATATTTGAGGAATTGGGGCTGAGACCCCCACACCAACCACTATGTGTCTCCTTATGGTTAATTGTTCCATCAAATAATCGGTGGGGATTCTTTATGACATATTGGTGAGGGTATAAAAGTTCTTTCTTCCAACTAACTTTGTGATCCTAGATTGCGAGGTTGACACAGATGTGTCAATCATTTTGAGAAGGCCATTCTTAGCCACTAGAAAGGCAGGTATGGATGTAGAAACAAGAGATTTTTAGTTCAGGGTAAATAATAAGGAGGTGGTATTTAATATTTGCAAGACTATGAACAAGGTGAAAGACTTTCAAGTGGTATTAGTGATTGATTGTTCTTGGGTGACTTGAGGGAGTGGAAGGACTATGTAATCCTTATACATTAACTATGGTGTTGTTTGGGAGACAACCCAAGATGTTTAAGTAAGCTTTTATTTTAAATAATGGTTGTTGATTTGTGCAAGTTTGAATAGGAAGAAATTAAAGTGGAAGATAAAAAGGGTGGTATGGTGGGACTTAATGGCGAATTGTCGATTTGAAATGACGATCACGAGTTTGACTACCTTTGGAGCCAACCAAGGACTCTAGAAGTGAGGTTAAATTTGGAAATCTTAGTTATAACTTGGTTGACCGCCGAACCTGTCGGGCGGCATTCAATGACACCACCCTTTGTGACTGAAGCTAAGTTTTGATTTTAGTTAAAATTGGAAGGCTTAAGCACATTCAACGTACCACCGAACGTGTTTGGCAGAGAGAGTCAACATTGCCAACTCCTCGGGCATGATCGACCTATTAATTCTTTTCAAATGCCTTGGCCTTTTCACTTTTCATATTCCCTTCTTTTTACTTCCCTCATAAGCCAATATTCTCCTTTAGTTTTGATTTGCAAAACCTCCATTGGAATGATGAAACTTCATCAACAAAAGCTCACACAAGGTTCACATTGATCCAATCATCATTAAAGAGGTATGTTCTTGGCCTTTAGATTTAATTCCTCTATGGGTAGGAAGACCTTTGGGTGAAAACAGTGATCAGGGTTTCTATGAAGTTGACTATTATGTCCTGTGCGAAAAAATCAATAGAAAATCATGTGGGTAATGCATAGTGAATGATTTTAAAAACCATGTGCAATATGTTTGTTTGAATTGTTTAGGTTGTTGATTCATTTGGAATAGCTTGAAATTATTGGTATGAATGTTGTGGGCTAGGGCTAAATATGATTGATTTGTTACCCAAATGTTGAATGTAAGTTGGTATTGTCTCAATTTTGCTCTTAGAACTCTATTGAATGCTTTAACTTGA
Organism: Solanum aculeatissimum; assembly: GCA_038996855.1. NCBI lineage: Eukaryota > Viridiplantae > Streptophyta > Magnoliopsida > Solanales > Solanaceae > Solanum > Solanum aculeatissimum. The sequence continues at coordinate 8,749 of JBCEWC010011932.1, forward strand.
ATATAATTTCATAATCATGAAATAGCCAGAATGAATATGCATGTTTGTGTATTGATCGCTGTTATTGGCTCTGGGTGAAGTCTGAGTAACCCAAAACCTTTTGAGTGAAGTGAGCTTGCCCTATGATTGATTGGGTGATGTCATTCTTAAGGGTAAGTCATTGCTCCAAAGATTTTATAGCCATGATTGTCATGAGAATTTGGGACAAAGGATTGAGCATGTATTGGTGATTGAATGCAGATTAGTGTGTGGTTAGCCCCTTGTTTTCATAAAAAGTGATCAAAATTTTGAATATATGGGCATTGACCTTGCTAGTTATATTTTGCGACAGTCACTTTAACCGCCAAATTTGACTTGGTGATGCACAAAAGAGGCACACACTCTGCCTTGTATGACCATTGATTATTGTTGAACTCTTCAACTTTCAGCAATGGTCTTATTCTACCATCGAATCAAATCGGCACAGCGCTGAATTTGCACTATCATCGCTGAAAGTTGTAGTGATCAAACTTCAAAAATCTGTGCAAAAACGTGATGGTCTAGTTGACCATCAAGTCATTTTGGCGGATCATCAAACAGGATTTGCGATCAATCAAACATGTCCACCACAACATAATTTCTTTGTGCATGATTCTAAACTTGAATAGTTTCGTGATTGATACTCATATCATGTTTGGAGTTGTTATATAGAAATGGGAAGATCCAAGGAACCTGTTACTCGAGGAGAATCCAAGGAGGGTCGGGGGTTGTGATATCTCTTGATTGGGGAGAAAAATGATCTCAAAGGACTCACAGAGAGGTACAAGAAAAAGGTAAAAGAAAGGTAGTTGAGCACCAGAAATCTGATACTGATGAGTAGGGATACCTTCATGTGATGTGGACCAGCTTAGAAGAAAGGAATGTGGGGTTTAAAACTTTGACAAGGAAACCTACTTCGAAGCCAAGCCCTAAAAGGCATCGAGGTGAGGCCAGGTCCAAAGCTCTTTAAGGCCTTCTACTCCAAACATCATAGAGAGTTTAGGAAATAATAGCTCAAAGACATCTAAATAGACTCAGAGCAGAGTGGCAGAGAACAATCTTTGAGGAGAAGTAGTTGTCCACTGATGGTGTTATTGATGGCTACCCGAAGGTTTGGGAATCTCTCAAGTTCCACAATTTTTAATTATTTACCAAACCCTGGGACCCATATGTACCTGCTTTGGTTCATGAATTCTATGATGCCTATGGTAAGGCCATTCCAACGAGCAAAAGCATAGTCAAACCTATCCTCAAGCCTCTTGATGTTGTAGAAGTTAGGGGTGTACAAGTTCCATGTAGAGAGACCGAGATCAATGATGTTATGGGTTGCGAGTGTAGGCACTCCAATGACATAGATAAAATAATGAAGACACAAACACTTGTTGATATCAAAGCATGGTTAGCCCCTATGATATAGATTCCTTCTCCCTCGTGGTTAGAGGAGGGAGCCATTATTGAGAAGAAAAAGATGAAAATCCTGCAAGATTCTGGTTTGGTTTCATCAACAGCAACCTAATGTCATCACAGAATGAGTCAATATTTTGACATACTAAAGCGGCATTGGTTGGTAGCATTATGTATCGCTAGAGACTGAATTTCAATGCAATCATCACCCCAGAAATCCTTACTAGAGAAAAATAGGTACAGTCCTCATTGCCATTTCCTAGCCTTATCACAGCTTTATATAGGTAAGCCAGGTACGTATAAATAAAAAGACTTATGTGGAGGTCACTCCATCGGTATCTACTGAAATTTAGAGGATTAAGTCTGAATTTTTTAGGGATGAGGAAGACAGGGCAAGAAAGAAGTTGGCTGACAAAATGCTAGTGGTCAATATTGAGACCCTTGAGTCCAGTATAGCAAAGTTGGGTCCCGAGGCAAGTATAACTTCTTACTTCCCTACTTTGAATTCATCTCCTGCCCTTTCTCCCTCTAGTGAAGCACCATAGGCTATAGATGACCAACCCCCGACAACTAGGCCCACTATTATTAGCATTGGTCGACTAGCCAAAGTGGCCAATCTTTGTGCCACCCAAGATGAGTCGTTGGTGCCTACACTTATTGAAGCAACCATAACAACAACATTGAATCCATATATTGAGGCTAAGGCTAAAAATGGAGTTAATGGAGGTGCACAAACTGAGGATTGATCGGCTTGATGTTGTGATTGATGACCACGAGAAGGAATTGGTCAACTTGAAGGATGGGGTACCAGCTATAGAGAAGTTAGGTAGTGGAAGTACTGACATGATAGCTTTAAAAGCTGATGTTACTTCATTGAAGAAGGAGGTAGCAGCACTTAGGTCCACGGATTTGAGCACATTCTTTGATGGGCTAGAAGATCCACTCAAACTGGATATGACTGTGGTTCCCAATGTTGAGTTGCCTATGAAAGTTTTGAGTGAAGGTAGTGAAGAAACCAAGGAGGCAAGCACCCCATAAACAGATAAAAAGGCAGTGGAAACAAAGTCTAGCCATGAGAACCATGATGAGCTAGACTGGGTGGAGAGCCAAATCATGGAGACTGTGAAAGCAACATCTCTTTTTGACACATCCATGATAGGCACATCTGGTGCAAGTGAGCCCGAGCATGTAAGGCGTTTGATTGATCTTGAGTGTGCACTACTCAAAGAGGGCATTAATGCCTCCCATAACCACTTCTTTAACTTCACCACCACCACAACAAGATTGATTCAGATCAGAGGGATTCTAATACATATTTCTTCCTTTTATGGTTGATTGCTAGTGTTTGTTGAACATTGAGGACAATGTTTTTCATTAGGAGGGGGTGAGCATTTAGGGTTTCTTATCTTTATTAATGCCTCACGATTTTGATATGCTTGAGGACACATGATATCTATTTTGATTTTGTTGTTGAATGTTGAGACAATTTTAACCTTTTGGTTTGTAAATAATTTTAATTTAGGTTCTAATAGAGTACTATTTACTTTGATATTTTAATTTTATTTTTTTATTTGAATAGATGAATGATTGCAAATGGTGTCCTTGAATTTTGGCAAACCCTGTACATATATGAAATGTTGTTTGAATGTGAATGTCATGTCTCTAGTCCTTAGCAATCCGAGCATCGATGACCCATATCTTTAATTCAGATAGTTCCATGGATGAGAAATATGTACTCAATCACTAATTAGTCCTATTCTTAATAAATCAATCCATGCATGGATTTGATGCATCATGAGTTTACTATGTGAGCGATTGAGCTTGGATATGCAATGATCAAAAATTAAAAGTGTGTTTCCATAGTTTAAATGTGAATTAATTGTGCCAATGTGGGATAAGGAATTTATTGAAAGGAATATTTTGCAACATCTACAACTTTCCCAGTTTGTCTTGAGGAGTAACTTCGTTGATTTCGGATTAGGAAAGGACCTTAGGCCTTCTTTTGTCCCATTGAGTCCATTTTTACCATATTGTATCCATTGACAATGAATTGAGTCCCTAGTGAAACCCTTTGAGCTTTGATCCTTTATTTGGAGACCATGTAGCATTGACTTGTATTTATGATAGATAATTCCATCTTGTTCTTTACCAATCCCTCCTTGAACTTGAAATGAGTGAAGTGTTAGCAAAAAGCCAAAGTTGGGGGTGTTAGTAGAAAGAGAGGGTGTGCCCCATGAAAAAGTTGAGGAAATACAAAACAAAAGGGAGGAGTCTTAGTATTGATGAAAGAAAAAAAAGATTGAAAAAGCAAAAAAATGGGAAATGAAAAAGAATTTCTTGAAAAAGAGGACCCTTCAAAATTTTGAAAAAAGGGAGGGGAGACTGTATAGAGTTTGAGGAAGAATCAGCCACTACTATCCATATGCATCCTACCCAACCTTAACCCTACATTACAGTCCTAAAAAAGTCCTTTCAGATCCTAATCCAGAAGAAAGTCAAGTGAACTTCGATTGAGAATAGGGGATAGTCTATGGGTTGAAGCTTACATGTTATTTCTCAATTGAGAGAGTAAGAGTTTAAGAGATCTTATTTCAGGATCTTCTTTGGCATGAGGGCAAATGGTAATGCCTTTAGGCAGTGATTAGCAGCATGAGCAATTATGAGCATAGCCATATATTGATTACTTGTTAATCATCTTTTGAAGTTTCAAAATCACGTAAGTGGTTTGTGGAAGTTCAAGAGAGGATAAAAAAGGTAGAAATATATATGTTGCTAACTGTGGACTTATCTGCAAGCTTTGAAATTGGATGAATTGATGTTTGATTTGTTTGAGGGAAAGCAAAGGCTTAAGTTGGGGGTTGTTGATGAGTCCATATTTCAGACTCATTTTGGAGCTAGTTTGCAAAGGAATATTGTCCTTAGTGTGCTATTATTTTCAATCTTTAACGATATACTTGTTCTATGATAGGAAATAAAATTAAAAGTGCACAAATGGATGATACATTACAAGCCTTGGAAAAGAAGCAAAAGTGTTAGAAAGGTGGAGAAACGTAGTTTCACCTACATATTTGACGATCCACCAAGCCACCAGAGAGACTGCCTAGTATTGCAGTAACCAAGGTTCATGTCCAATTCAGGAAAGCAGTCAGCATCGATACCGAAAACATATTTGGTGCACCGCTGAATGGCTTAAGAGACTGCCTCAAGTTATAGTATGTAAATCCCCAAAACCATGGCAAGAAGGTAATGAGATAAGAACTTTGGCAAATTGCCAAACTAAATCGGAGGAGTAAAGAACCATCACCCAATGTTGTAGAGGAACAAGCCTTAAGAGGATGAAGAGATGGATATATATTTATATACATATATCAAATAGTTGAAGGAATAATTAAGGGACTTGCTTTATAAGGGATTTGTAAGGACTAGTGTGTCTCCATAGGGTGCTCCCATAATATTTGTAAGAAAGAAGGATGGTTCACTTCAGATGTGTGTAGATTATCGACAATTGAATAAAGTTATTACCAAAAACAAGTATCTACTACCGAGGATTGATGATCTATTTGATCAACTACAAGATGCAAGCTACTTCTCTAAGATTTATCTTTGGTCTGGGTATCGCCAATTTAGGGTTAAGGAGGATGGCATTACAAAGATGAAACTTAGAACCCAGTATGGTCATTTTGAATTCTTGGTTATGTCTTCTAGACAAATAAATTCCCTGTCGCTTTCATGGATTTGATGAATAGGACCATCAAACTATGTTGGGATATATTTGTGATTGTGTTCATAGATGATATATTTGTCTATTCATGGGATGTAAAGGAACATGGGGATAATTTGAGGATTGTGTTGCAAATACTGAGAGATAGAAAACTTTTTGCTAAGTTTAGAAAATGTGAGTTTTTGCTAAGAGAGGTGACTTTTCTTGTACACATTATTTCGAGTGATGGTTTTAGAGTTTATCAAAAGAAAATGGAGGTTGTGAATAATTTTTCTAGACCATTGTCTCCTTTCGATAGTAGGATTTTTTTGGGTTTAGCCAAATATTATAGATGATTTGTTGAAGGAATTTCTTCCATTGCCCCTCCTTTGCTAAGTTGATCCAAAAGAAAGTAAAATTTCAATAGTCCGATGAATGCAAGAAAAGATTCTAAATATTGAAAGATCGTCTCACTTTAACTCCTATTTTTACATTGCTCGAAGGTACATATAGTTTTATTATGTATTGTCATGTCTCACATAAAGGATTGGGTTGTGTGTTGACGCAACATGGAAAAGTTATTGTCTATGCCTTAAGGCAATTGAAGGTGCATGAAAGGAACTATCAGATTCATGATCTTGAGTTATTGGCCATCGTATTGTATTGAAGATTCGGCGATATTATCTCTATGGGATGCATGGTGATATATTCATCGACCACAAGAGTTTGCAAAATGTGTTTAGTCAAGGGAATTCGAACCTAAGTAAATGAGATGGTTGAAGCTTTTAAAGGACTATGATATGAGTGTGATATGTCACCTTGAAAAGGCTAATGCCATCGCTAATGCATTGAGTAGAATGTATATGGGAAGCGTTTCACATGTTGAGGATGGAAAAAAAGAGCTAGTTAAAGAAGTACACCATTTGGCTCATTTGGGAGTGAGGTTGAATAAATTGAAAAGTGGTGGTGTATGGGTTCAATGGGGTGGAATCGTCTTTGATAGAGAAAGTGAAAACAAAATAAGACATAGATCCTACTTTGGTTGAATTGCAGAAGTTGGTGGTTAATAAGAAGGTAGGTCTCTTTACAAGGGGGAGATGGAGTGCTTCGTTACCAATGGTAGTTGTGTATCCCTAATGTGGATGGTCTAAGAGAAAATATACTTGATAAGGCTCAGAATTCTAAGTATTCTATGAATTTTGGATCCATCAAAAGGTATAGGGATTTGAGAGAGGTGTATTGGTGGAATCGCATGAAGATACATAGCAAGAAGTGTAATAGGGTATGCAAATTATCAACAAGTAAAGGTAGAACACCAAAGGTTGGGTGGTTTGGCCCAAGATATTGAATACCTACTTAGAAATGGGAGGAAGTGAATATGGACTTCATTACGGGGTTTCCAAAGACAAGAAAGCAATTTGACTCAATATAGGTAGTTGTGTATAGAATGAAAAAAACAACCCACTTTTTTACGAAAAAGACTTCTTATGGTGCCGAAGATTATGATAAGTTTTACATCCAAGAATTGGTAAGATTTCATGAGGTACCATTATGTAACAACCCGAATTTTTTTTAAATATACTTATGGTTGGCATTCTATGATTTACTACAAGCCATGGTTGAGTTTTGGTATCCACGGGTCGAGTTTAAGTGGCCGAATGCAAATTGGGCTAGAAAGTAACCTAGAGGGACAGTTTTGATAGTCCACTTCAAATATTCATAACTTTTGATGTGGGATGATCCATGTGAGATACCATATATCAAATTGAATCTCTTTGAGTTATCGTTTCAACAAAAGTGGTTTCATGACATTTGGATATTGGATGAGGGAGATATGGCCCAAACAGTGAGACTGTCAAACATTAGGAAGCCATTGGAGATAGGCTCAGAAAAATGGCCAAGGACATTGACACGGACCGTTAAACTTTGAACGGTCTATCTAGGCTCCCGTGGAATGTAACAGTGAGCTTGGGGTGGCATGGAACCACCCCTAAGCCAAGTATAAACCAACGGTTCGTCAAACGGACCGTTTGACTTTTAACGAGCCGTTTGCTGGCTCGTTGAACTGGACAGTAGCTAGTCCAAGGGCTGGGAAAGATTGTGGAGGTTAAGTGGAGTTAGACGGTGGGTGATACGGGGTGTCACAGGTTGGACGGACCATTTGGTGGACCGTTAAACGTAACAGCATGTCCTCCGAGAGTTTCGTGAAGATTTTGGCTAAGTGCTCTTTGACGGCACATTAAACGGCTCGTGTGACTTTTAACGGCACTGTAGCTTCCGTTTGGGTTCTGTTTGCAGTAAAAAGTTCTGGTTTACTAATGGTATTTTTATGATTTAACATTTCCCTAAGCCCCCTTTTAGTCCCTTAAGGTATCCTAAGCCCCTTAATCATTCCCCAAACCCTACT
>JBCEWC010011933.1:0-16276 GCA_038996855.1 Solanum aculeatissimum
TCCAAAAATCTAACGGAGGGTATAAGTGGTCTATTTTGCATAGTTCAGGGGCAATTTTGACCCTTTTCCGTTTAATTTAAATTTAGAAAAAATCCTACAAATAACTTAAACAGTTGGCACAGTTTCGTTTGCCTTAAAACACCCACATTTGACACTATTTGAAATATCAATGCAATTTGTATATGACAATAGTGTTTCAATCGTTCCTTCTTCCAACTATTTTAGTAATCTTGAAATGGCTTGATCTTGCAAACTTCCTTTTTTTGTGTGTGGGGACGATGAAGGTTAGTCAAGTATTTGTTTTGATGTGGCATTGAGAGATAATGTATGTCGTGTTCATTATCATATGAACAATTTCATTATATTTTCTCTTCCGTGAATTCACACCTAAATTTCTTCTTTTTGGCTTATGATGTTGGTTTTTTTTTTTTTGAATGGTAATGTTGGTTTTTTTTTTTGTGTGTGGGGTTTAGGAATTAAAAAAGCAACATTTAATCAAGGTTATTTAATATTTTTTTTAATCATGAGAAGACATAATATTAAGAAAAATTAAAAAACCCCTGTGCTTTACTAAGCCTGTGATCTATGAGTAATGCAAAAACTTGGTTCATCTTTTTCTGAGTTTTTTTGGTCTACGAAAACTGTCTTGACATCTGATCATACTATTTTTCACTTAGTTATGATTCTTTGTAAGCTACTTACTCCTTTTATTAGCATTGCAAATCTATTTTCAAATTTCAAAAAATGATATGAAACTCTAGAACAAATATTTGTTTATATTGAGAGGTTGCTCAAAAGATCACTCCAGTATGTCATTCGTATGATCAAAGTCTATTTCGTTATAAAAAATACTAGTCATCAAAATATTATCATTGAGGTGTGTTTTAGAAAAATGTAACAATGAATAATTTTACGGCGTGCAACTTGCGGTAAAATGATAGTTCAAGTGTGTTTTTGATCATTCATTCCTAAAAAATTATATTTTACGAACTCAGTAGTATAAAGAAATATTCGAGCCCCAAAAACAACATCAATCAAGTTCATAAACTATTTAAATTTCAAATTCGGATACAAAAATAAGTAGAGATAGCCATGAGGTTTGCCTAGATGTAGCTTTCTCACTTCTTATTCCGATTTAGTTATTGTTCCGAACTAAAATTTATATTTTCTGATTTAGTTATTGTTTCGAACTAAAATTTATATTTTCTTAATCCTTCTCAAAGACACATTCATCAACAAAGTTGTCTTTACATAGATATATAGAACCAATCAACAATGAGAAGCACTTCATAGCATCACCTAAGACGAATAAAAGCATTCAGCTTGGGTTGTATCAAGTCTAAAGGCTCAAGTATGCCTTGAGCACTGTTAATATTGGAACGACCTAAGCTAGATGAGCAATTTTGTTAAGAACAAGCAAAAACCTCCAACCTCCCTATTAAAATATCATAATTTTATATCCCTAATACATTAATGTTATTTCTCTATATAGCTAGGCCACAAACCTATGGAAATTATTTACATCACCCTCACTTCTCCTAAGGAAATTATTTACCACCACCCTCAGGAAATTATTTACCCCTCACTTTACACAACACATCAATCTCAACTTGTTAAATATTTCCACAATTCCAATGTACGCTCAAGAACAATCATTGTTCTCATCTAAAAGCGTGTCAATGATTTTTTTTTCCTACACAATACTATAGCAGACAATATTCACACACTAAAATTGAATAAGATTGCAACTTTGAGATTAAGCAACCGTATCTAATCCTTCAATTATAGATAGGAAGATACCTCTCACAATGAGTTGGATTAGGTCATTCCTTATTTTCACTTAACTAGATGAGTTGAAAGTGGTAGATACGCCAAAATGAGGAGGATTACTCACCAACTGAGACAAACGATCTTCCACTTTTGAAGATTCCCCGCCGTTAATATTGCCCCTCTAATAGCTAGCCAAATGAAAAGACATTTCTCACCATCTTGGGTATCCAACAAATTGCACTACAAGGAAAAACATTCACCTTTCTACCCGAAAGTTTTTCATAAAAAGATTTGATAGAGAAACTACCACTCGAAACCCCACCACAAAACATCAGGATTTTCATACTTGTAGGTACTACATTTGAAATAGATGCTTATTTGAGATTGAGCTTAGCAAAACTTGAAAAACATCCAAATTCAAGATATGAATTTATGGTTTATAAGTGTTCTTCAAATTTGCTTCCAAGAGTATAGCTTGATGGTTAATGAATGAGAGTAGTAGAACCATGAGGTGATTTGAACCGGAGACCTCATGGTTCATTCTACCTAAATCTTATAAGGTAAAATTATCTGGGACCAGTATTTGTGTTTGTGAGAGGCATAAGTATCAGGTGGAATAGATGAGGTACACGTACCGAGACACCACTATCGTTAAAAAAAAGGTGTCAAAATTCTTAAACTTCTTTTTCCAATAAGTTATAAATATTCCAACACAACCTCAAATTTCATTTTGCAACTTCAATATTGAACATTTTTTCTTGTTTTCAAATGATGCTCGAACAACTATGAATCCGGTTTGGAATATGTTGGAGATACCAATGATAGTTGAAGACCAGTTGTCCCGTCAAAAGTTCAAGAGGAAAAGGATAGGAATACAGTACGATACGTAGTCCCAAAAACTCGGATAAACTATTTGATAAATAAGAAATAGAAGAGCTTTCCAAACTGCTGAAATTTGTTGGGTATACTTTTTCACTAAGAAAATTCATCAGGAAATATTAGAAACATGCTTACTTTGTGCAACTTTTTCGAGCACCAATGGAATTACAATATAAGTTATACCTTTGTATAGGTCTTTAATAATTTTACAGACAGAACCTACACAAGAGGTGATCTCTAGTTTACATCAATAAATCAACTATCTTACCTTAAAAGAACATTGAAGTTGAAAAATATAAAATAGCAAAATAGTTCAAGTACTACCTTATCTTACATAGAGAGAAACTACTACATTCAATTGTATAGCATTTACACTATAAGAACAATTATAAGTAAATGACTGCAAGTTCATGTATCCAAAAGGTGAATTGATACATTTGCAGTTCAAATTTACATAAAGAATCAAGAATCTGACTAATCTTAAATATAATGTATGTATTTTCAATTGGAAACTTAACATAGGGAGTGAACCATATCATCCAAAACTGTTCATGATTGAGTAGCCTCCCGTCCATTCTTGGTTTTATCAAAAAGTTAAAACTCACGGGCAACATCTTCAAGAGGGGGAGGGGCGCATAGTATCTAAAGTTACAAGAGAACAACATCATAAAATAATCTAGTATCAACAGAATCTTAAATACGGTGAGATGTCTTGAGCATATATTTAAGTGATAATACAACATACGCCCCTAAAACACAAGGGTGACACATATAAGACAACATAAAATTAGGTTGATATCTTTTGCTATAGTTCTAAGTCATCACAAAGAAATGACAAGTAAATTCCTTATGGTGTAAGCACACAACAAAGTCATGGGGTTCTTTTTTTGAAGATTTATTTTATTTTATTTTTAAAAAGGAAAGGAGGGCAAGGGGGAGGGATTTTCTTCTTTGTTTGTTAAACATTTTCTTGCACTTCTTAGTGTACTATATAAATGTTTGTAACATGGTAAAAACAACGATACCCATGAATGTTAGGAGTTGTTTCAACTTTTCAATTAAATATTTGTAAGCATGGTAAAACAACAAAACCCACAACAAAGAGACTATTCCGAAATTCCCGTCTAAATCAACAAGAACTTGCATTTACTATGAAAATACACTATAATTTATTGAGTTATAAAACACATATATTGCTACAAAATCACAACTCATTTCTATTAACATATCTTTTATGCTGTCATAGACTTCATTGAGCACAATGAGCAAAAAGAAGAATAGTAACATTCCACTGATATCAAAATGTGGAAGAAAAGTAATGTCGACAAAAAGCACCTTAAGTCTTCGATGAATATCTTCCGTTTGTAGGTCTAACAACAACCTTAACGTTCTTAATCACACTCAAGTACTTGCAACTTTGTAAAGGAGGGTTCTACATCAAAATTCAAAACACATCCAATTTTCCATATATTCTTTTCAAAAAATTGAAAAACAATTTGGAGGCCTCCACAAAAGTATTTGTTTATCAAAATTGACTCATTATTGCAAAACTTCAAACTTGAAATATGAAATTTGAAGTTGGAAAAAATAAGTTTTATGAATTTTTCACTTACAAATCTGCCGAGGGTCTATCGAGAATAGCCTCTCCACCTCCTAGATAGATTTGCACGTTCTACTCTCTCTAGACACCACTGTGGGATTACATTGGGTTGTTGTTTCCACTTACATGTCTCAAATGTATTTTCATGTCCAACACAACTTTAATTTCTAAAGACCCCTTTTTCAACTCAACCTCAAATACTACCTTTTCTTTTCAAATATCAATCAATTCATGTCCAAACGCCTGCTTAGACAATTTAAAAACTGTCTTACCCAAGGACAATAATGTAATAATTAACAAGATGACAAACAAACTATCTTGTTTTGTTATGGTTCTTAAACAAGGTTACCAATTGATTTATTTTTAGTCAAGAAACAAAAGTTGGTATATGCGTGATTATAATGTGACTTTTACAATTGATGAAATCACACAAGAAAGAAAAAAAGCAATTTGAAATCTAATTTTATGGTAAAAAGTGTAAGTCAATAAATCAATCAAAAGGAGCAAGGGTAAGCGACTAATTAAACTTTTATCTCCCCTTTAACCCACAACTCTCAATATAAAAGAAATTTAGAGCCTATTTGGATGGGTTATAGTTTATAGCTTATAAACCAAAAGTCATAAGTTATGATTTCTAACTTATAGTTTTTGGTTTATTTTTGGTTTTTTTTTTGTTAAAAACAAGTGCTTAAAAGCACTTTTTAAACTTATCAAACACTACAAAAATGTTTAAAAGTTATTTTGATTTATATACACCAAAAATAAGCGAAATCCAAACAAGCTCTCAGTCACTAATCCTAAAGAAATTGTAGCTTCTTTACCATCTAGTTTATAAAGAATCGAACAATTTGTCATGGTACGATCTTAGTTTGACCATAATAGAATCCATCACAGTTGCATACACATTTATAAGACATGTACACAGAAAAGCTTGACATGATTTTTCTGCATCACTTTGATATATATATGAAAACTATGATCATGTTCTAATGATTCAAGTGGCATTTGACCATGAAAACCAACTATTTTTCACTTTAGTTAGAATATGTAAAGTTGGAGTCGTGTTTGGCCATACTTTTTGCAACGAATATTTAGGAAGGAAAATTTCAATTTTCATTTCTCAAAATTGAAATTTTCAAACCACACTGAATACTTTGACAAGAGTCCATGGAAAATTAGGAAGGAAAATTGAAATTTTCATTTCTCAAAATAAAAGATACTCCCTCCCTTTCAAAAAGAATGACCTAGTTTGATTTGGCACAGAGCTTAAGAGAACAAAGACTTTTCAATCCTGTGGCCCTAAATTAAAGTTATGTCAAATGTATCAAAATGTCCTTTAATCTTGTGGTCTTAAAGATGTCACGTGGAAAGTTGAAATTAAAGTTTTGCCAAAAAAGGAAATGGGTCATTCTTTTTTAAACAGACCAAAAAGGAAAGTAGGTCATTCTTTTTTAAATGAAGGGAGTATAACATATTTAAGACATGAAAAATCACATCTTCAATGCTTTTTATAACTTTTCCTCTCGATCAATATTTGCTATTTATAAATGTTGTCTTTCCCATAGTAAAAAGGATAACCATGTTGATTTTTTGACAATTAATTTATGTTTTTAATGCCCATCTTGGACGGTGACAAATTAAATTCTATAATATACTTGTAAGTCTTCCATAAATCATTTAAAATATCTATTTATCTCTATTTTATAATTTTGAATTTTTTTAGCTGAATTCCACACCTGTAATGACAGATCCATATCCCCAAATCATAAAATTTAGATTTTATGGAATCCTGGAGTTGAAGTTTGGTTATAGCTTATAGAAATATTATTTGGTTGTCTGAATATACTTTTCCCAAAAAACATGAAATATGATTTAAATAGGATCAATTTTGTAAAAAAAGAATTTGGGTCAAATTTGAAAAAGAAATATGATTATTAGAATAGGGGTAGTATATAGAATCTTACCGTGATAAGGATTGTAATGCAGTGTTTATCAATAAGACTCACTGTAACAATGTAGATATACAATTTACTATTTTTCTCCTATAATTTTCAGATGGTATAAAAGCATAAGTGCAGAAATATCCATTGTGCAATATTCCGATAAAGTTTCAATAGAAAAATTACCACCTCACATAAGTTTTGGTGGTTGATCACGTCAAAATCTTTTCCAAGTAATGTTGTACAGATCCGACACCCCCACAAGGTAAATCAAGTTCAGGCAGGAAAATCCTAGTCAACTGCTCCGAAAAACAATCCTCCATGTGACCGCACACACTTCCTGGAGTTCCTACGCCAGCATGTGAGAAGTTTTCCAACCTTCCAACAAATTTCCTTTTTCCAACGGGGTCTCCCCCATCATTTAGACCCTACCCATGTAATTTATACAAATCACTTTCCCGACGACGTAATCAAATCTTTTTCCAAATTGACAACCACCAATTTTTTTTGAGATTTTAGGCTATAAAATTTTGATTTCACAAGATGTCTTTCGGAATTTCTATTTTTGGCTCAAAAAATACAAAAAAATGAATGTTCAAGCCCTATGATCACTTCAATCATTATAGAAAATTCAAACTACTTAGCTTGGGTTTCCTCGATTGAGTTGTGATGCAAGGGTTAATGTGTCCAAGATCACTTAACGGAAAATGTTGAAGTGGTAGATTTAAAGGTTAAGTCTAATGAGGAAGATGGAAAGGTCAAAGCACAACGAAAAAAGTTTGACAAAAATACAAAAAGTGAATTTTCAAGCCCTGTAATCACTTCAACCATTAATGGAAAATTCAAACTACTTAGCTTTAGTTTCCTCAATTGAGTTGTGATGCAAGGGTTAATGTGTCCAAGATCACTTAACGAAAAATGTTGAAGTGGTAGATGAAAAGGTATCTAATGAGGAAGATGGAAAAGTCAAAGCACAATGGAAAAAGATTGACACTTCTATAATCTCCTAAGACTATCTATTAATTCCAAATTGATGTCCTTGTTTAGCCCATTCCAAACAGGTTATCCAATTTGGGAAAATGCTTGTTCTTTGTACACTAATGACCTATCTCGTTTTATGATGTGATATCTCAGATGACCAACTTAAAGAAACACTAATCTAATATGCCTACTTACTTGGAACAGGTATAAGCAATCATGGAGGAATTTCAAAGGTTGATGCCAATCATTGCAAACATGGAAAACAACAAGGGCAAAGACAGGTGTTGTATCTAGTTTTTACACTTACTAGACTTCCTACTGCCATGATTCAGTGCATGATCAGATTTTAGCTAGTCCTACGGTCCATACAATTGATGAACTATTATCTTGTTTACCCGGTCTTATCAAACCTAGTCACAAAGAGGTTTCATCACCCCACCATTGACTCCTCTATTCTCACATCTCAAACCATGGAAAATCAAACATCTCAGTCTATGGAAAAAATCGACAAGGAGGTCATTTTGGAAGTTTTCGCCCTAAATGTAGTTGTTGTCATAGACTTGGACAACTCATAACATATGCTATATGCTACATGGTTGACCACCCAATAATGTTCATATTGTCGAACGAAATACAATTCAATATCGAGCAAGCAAGCAAACAACTCCACAAGTAGAACCAATTACTCTACCTGACCAACCACCAAATAATGCTCATCTTGCTTGGACAAATAAAATGAGTTCCTTCAATATCGACCAAGTAAGGAGACATCTCCACAAGTAGCCTTGGTCTAATGCTATTGTTGTTGGTAATTTGTTTAATTGTGTTTCACAATCTAAAACTACCCTTTCTAGAATATTTCTAGACTTCTCTCTAGAACACTCATTCTAGAGATCCTCCTTCAATTCTCTACAACTCTTGAATATTCTTAGATTCTTCTTTAGAATATCTAAAATATTAGTTAAGAAGGTGAAGAATACTTAACACTCCCTCTGAACGCCAATTTATTTTGTTGTGTGTTCGTTGTGAATGATTCCTAAAACTCAAGCATCACAATGTCATGCCCTTTCAGAATCTCAGCCTATATTAGATTACTTCGACCCTACTCTTTAAAGCTTCTTCAAAGGTAGTAGTCACTTTGATCTTGACCACCTCCTATGTTGCTCGAACTCTTCAAAAATATCGACTGGTGCGTGTCGAATCCTCCAAAAATAGTGTATTTTTGAAGAATCCAACAAGGGTGCGACAACATTTTTGGAGAGTCGGAGCAACTTAAACCACCTCAACTATTGTTGCATCTATATATTTGTAGTTTGGGTATTCTGATCACATCAATATTCTTAGTTGAGGTTGCAAAAGCTTCTTGGACGCCTTCTCACAACTATTGTGGAGTTTTATGTACTTTAGTTTGCCATATCTCTTATTCCATCCTTTGAATGTATTTCTTTTGTATGTGATTTGTGTTTTCCCATTCCCTCTTGTTCTGATTCTACCTTACTTCCTTGTCCTTCAAGTTCATGTTGTAGCTCTTGCTCCAATTCTCTTGAATATGGTAAGGGGACTTCTTTTTGTACCACCATGATGATGCTTTATCAAATACCACATAAGTTTTTTGGGTTGTGGCATAAGATAGATTGACTTTAGTCTTCTTTCCTCCATGATTGTTGTGCTTGTAATTCAAGTTTCAATATATTATCACTTGGCCCAAACAAGACATAGTTTCCTGAATATGCTAGTTGCGAGACAAATAATAAGTTCTTCATGACAAGGTAGACTTGAAAAGTTCCACTTATCTCGAGCTATGCCAAGGCACAAACACCATCTTGCCAATATGAGTTATTGGCATTTCAAAATTATTTTAGTCACCACTACTCGACCACTTATATTTGCTAATGTGATTAGACTATCCAAAATCAATGATCCAACCACTCATAATTGACCAATTTCTCACATATAGTTGCAAGTTCTAGCTTCTTTTCTTCGTCAAAGTTTAGAGGAAACAAGTCTTTTTGTTGATTTCTTTCTTCAACTACATAAGAGGTCTTGAAATCCCAAGCTTCTTCTATATCTAGCTTGTTTCGAGTAGAAGTGTCTATGTTGCCTTCAACTTTTATGTACCGATAATCTCAAGCATAGTGTCCTTTTCTTCCTATAATAATAGCGCTTATCCATTTATCGATTGTTGAAAACTTGGTTTTCCTGCTTGTTAGATCATTGACTTCTTCGACGTTGATTGTTGAAACTCTGGTCGTGAACTAATCTCTTCATCCCCTTTTTCAATAGCATTGACTTTTACTGAAGAGTGTCTTATATACATTTTTATTAAGAAGACTTGATAATGACTTCCCCAAAGTCTTCTTCATTTGCCCAAAAAAAAAATTCAACTCAGATAAAGTTGTTTTTGTGGCCCACCCACATGTGACCATAATCATATTTTTATACTTTAATCTTAGACCATGAATAATGATTCTTCTCATCATCTTCTTTATGATAGCATTTTTTGGATATAATTTTGATATTTCATCTGATAAAGATTTTACATCATATTCTGCTCTGAGATTGACAAAAACTCATTTTCAAGTTGTAACCTCACCTCATTCTTTTTTGATAACATTGTCGTCAATGTGTCCCAAGCTTCTTTGGGTATCTTGGCATTCTTAATATGTCGTATGAATTCATCTGACTCTTACAGTGAGATCATACAAGGCCTTTTCAACTTTAACCTTTCACATTGTTGCTGCTTAGGCATCACTAGGTGGTGTAGCATCTAATCCACCTACAATATCCCATAAATTTTGACTGAGAAAATAATATTGTATCCTCGTGTTCCATAATCCATAGATGCATGCATTAAGCTTCTCAATGATGGTGAGAGTGCTTGCAAAATTTGTCATTAATCAATGCCTCGTGACTTGTAGCTCCTTTGATTTGGTACCTCACTCTTACCCACCCCACTGGTTGAGAATTGTAGGGCTCACAATTGATTGCTCACAACTTAAATTTTATTATTTATTGCAAAATAAAAAGACCTACTTCAGTCGTACAATTCCTAACACTTTATTTTCCTAGCAAAAAAAACTCTCTTTGTTGCTCTCTTATTTTTCTCTTGATCACTCACTTCTTGCTTACTTAGTTGCTTGCACACTCACTGTTTACATGAGCTCACACACACACATCTCAAATAAACCACTTCTATTTGATGGCGGTGATGGAAGATTCTAATCATATGTGCTGATGGAAGAATTTAGTTAAAGGCACTCACTTCTTGCTTAGTTGCTTGCACACTCACTGTTTACATGAGCTCAACTTATAAGAGCGAACACTCTTTATTTGAATACACCTTATTGAGCACATACACATCTCAAATAAACCACTTCTATTTGATGGCGGTGATGGAAGATTCTAATCATATGTGCTGATGGAAGAATTTAGTTAAAGGCATTTACTATTCTATTCTAGAATGTTCCTCCAACTACTTATTTCTAGAATATATCCGTCAAATTCCTATCACTCTTTAGATCTTATTGGACATGCTCTACTATCCCTATCAGCTTTCCAAAATCTACAACAAAGATACAAATTAACTCCAAACATTATTTTCTCTAGAAACGACCAGATTAAAGAGCCCATTCATAATTTTATGTACTACAGTAGAAAACCTTAAACTTTGACGTGGTTAATGGGTATTTCAGTGCTGGTGTCCACAGCAGCATATTACAGCATGCAGTAAATTCCCTGCCCATGTTAAACTACTATAACTAATTTTCAATGCTCAAAGGCAAAGAAGTCCCAAAAGAATACTTTTCGGAGTTCTGCAGCGTGAGGTAGCTTGAAATAAAGACTTTACACTCTAATAGAAAAACGTACAATATTTTAGACACTGCATATGGCATAGGCATCGGTCGCATCAATGCAGCTTTTCTAACAAACAAATCCTCAAGGAACTTAAAATACTAAATGCAAAACATGAGGTTTTTTCTAAATCCAGAAAAGAAATGCTTTTGCAAATATCTAGGATATATAATACTCTACTATTTAACCCTCAGGGGTTGGCCCGGTGGCAATTGACTTGAGCCTTGGGGTTTGCTCCCTTTCAAGGTCTCAAGTTCGAAACCCACCGGGTGTAAACAATTTCTGAGGGCCATCGGACTGGGTAAAACCTGAATTAAGCGTGGTGCACTTGCGGAAACTCCTTGCCGAGTGCTTGTGCACCCTCGGGATTAGTCGGGGCTCGAAGAGACTTGGACACCCGGTCTGAATCAAAAAAAATAATACTCTACTACTTTGTTTTAATTTATTCGTTATATTTTTCTTTTTCTTTTTTCTTTTTAGTTTGTTCTAAGTTTCCCCTGACTTAGTAATTCTTATATTTCAGGATTCCACGTGACTTTTGTAAAAACAAGAATTGAAGACATTAGTATTTTTTAGGCTACGTGATTCAGATTCAAAAGTAACACGTATTTATTATCTTAAAATTGCTATGAATCCAAACTAACACAAAGAAGTTGTAATTGATGAAGTATAATAATAGAAAAATCAAGCACACGTAATCATTCAGATAAATACAAACATGAGATCAGTATTTTGAAAGAGAAGGGGGAAAATGAAGAAGAACCTGTTGGTGCTGGAGAATTCAAAGAGGCGTCCGCGGCTGGAGAAGACGAGGACTGCGACATCAACATCGCAGAGAATAGAGAGCTGTTTGGCTTTCTTCATGAGTCCGTTTCTCCGTTTGGAGAAAGTTGCTTGCCTACTGCTCTTGTCTTCGATTCGCCTTATCTCCACTTTCTTCCTCCCCATTTTTTCAAACTCCCAAACCCTAGCTAATTCTCTCAAATGAAAATGGCCGTATATAAGAAGATTTGTACCTCCATCTCCATCACTTTCACGAATTTCATAAAGTGCTGTGAGTTTTTTGGTCTCTCCTCCTTTCTCGAATCGACGCAATAAAGCGTTAATTTCATGTTTACTTATAATTCCCACGCCTATTCGTCTTCTAGTTATTCACCTCTATGACCTCTAATTCTTTTTTTACCGGGGTAACCGGGTGAATTTAAAATAGGGAAAACATACATGTTTGAAATCCGACCAGTGAGAGAGCGACACGTGGCGTGAACCGGAGATTCCAACGGTGGAGGCGACTGGTATGCGTGATGGCGGCGTGGTATTGTTTTCTAAAATAGAAACGGTGATTGGCGGAAGAAAACGGTGGCAGGGTGGGCGAATTTTTTATTTTTAATTCTGTAATAATGCGGAAAAAGGCAATAACAACTTCCTTGATTCGTTTCCTTAAATGGAAAACCTTCTTGAATGAATCCAATTGGTGACTAATGTCGGTCCTGGTCACTATATGTATTCATCGCATTAATAAAAATTACTTCTTCTCCATTTTTACTTGATTCCTATTGACTTGACATATGGATTAGGTTTACTTGGCCCCTATTGACTTGGCTCATGGATTAAGAACTAGTAAATGATAGAGGTAATTTTACCAAATCACCCTTTGAATATAATTAATACAATGTATTGAGAAATATAATAGGAAAATAATTATAATTAATGACAAAGGTAAATTAGGAACTAAGTGTAAAATTATCTCTTGATTTTATAAACTGGATAAATATTACTGAATATCCTAAAATAATACAAGGATCAAGTAAAGATGGACATAGTGAGTCCTGTATTATTTAAAAATAGTAATTAATATTAAAATATATGAGATATTTGTTTGAATAATGAAAAATGAAATATTATTAAATTAATATTTATTTTGAAGATAAACAACTTAAGTTAATATAGCAATTATAATTTTCTTATTTAAATCATGATATAAAACAAAAAAGGAGATTTCAAAATAAAAAAAATCTGAAAATCGAATCTAAGTTATGACAAAGTTGATAAAATATCAATTGAGATAATTGATAAATAAGATTCTAGACAATTTCCTTTATGAAGGTGGAAGGATTCAAAAATAAAAAAGAATTTGAAATTTTAATATTTTATTGATACTTTTTCTTATTATATTTTTTAGGATATTTTTTTCTTATCTACGTATAAATAAATGAATAAATAATGATGTAAACCTTGTTTAATTTGTCAAGATCATAAAAACATAAGTTGTTTGATTTTTTTAGATACTCGCGAAAACATCTTTGCTTATACAAGACAAAGGCAAACATGCAAAGGAAAAGAACCCAATTAGAATACAATACTCAATAAAAACTCATAAATTTCAAGAAGAAACTAAAATTTTAAAAATCACAAGCAAATTCATCTCTCCAATTATAGGTTCTATCAAGAATTTAATTGATAAAAAAAATTCTAAACCTAAACTTGTTTTTCCATTGTCTTTTGAAAGAATAGACTATCTAAACCTAAATAAAGAGAAACAATTAATGTAAGTAATATTAATTAGTTAAAGAAATTTTAATCCTAAAATGATTCTCAAAAGTACACAAAATTTGTTTAAATAGTTATTTTGTATATTTTCATGAATTATTATCTAATAATAAAACTTGATAATCTTAAAAATAGCAAATTATATAAAAAGAACAAATGATCAAATGTTATTATCAGATAATAATTTATGAAAATACACTACAAAAAATAAAGGAAAAAAATAATAATCTAAATTAAATTTATGTTGCTTAATACAATGTTATTTTAGAATTTTATTATTTTTAGAAAGAAAATAAAGGAGTACTATTCCAACTTAATTAAATTTGTGTAGTTGAGTTCATTTAGTTTTAGGATTCTTTTTATATTTTAGGACTCCATATATTTTAGGATTCCTTATATTATAAAAATAAAAATAATAAAGCAAAAAAATAATAATTTGTTATGAAATAATGAGAATATATTAAAACTAAGAAGGAATATAAAAGAGAAGTTAGTGTAGTATTTTTATTCTCTCTTTGTTCTTCTTTTCTCTCTTTATTTTGTTACAAGAAAGGGGATATTTATACTTGTGTATATATGTCAATAATGGATATCTCATTGTCGTGTGTATTGATTCGCTCAAGCTAAACCTCTTTTAGGAGGTTAAAACGGTCGTTGTCAAGTAAATAATCTAACCAAGGTTAAGGTCGAATCCCACAGAAAATATGGTAGACTCTAGAATAATTCAAAACAAAGTGGGGTGATTAACCTACTTATCTCCCGAAAAGAGGGGAGTGTGTGTTGTAATTGTAAGCAAAATAAACCTACACTAATGCAAGTGTTATAAAATCAGTAGAAGAGCTTACTAGGGTGATGTGTTCCTCGTGATTTTCCTAACTCAGTATTGTCAGACAATCGTAATCTTTTCCAATGTGTAGATACAGAACAGTAAGTTAAATTTACCAAACACATTGATCCAGTTGTAAGGTAAATTTCACCATGGGATTTGATCCATCTCTGCAATATGACGCTACTAACCCTTACCTATTGTCCCAGTACACCCTTGATCAAGTTTGGTTGATTAGATGAGAAAACATCAATCGAATCCCGTTAATATTCTTTTTTCCTATTCATTACCTCCTTGATCCGACAAGTAACACTAGGTGAGTTCTAACGTTGGCCACTATTAAAAAGCTTTTAAGATAAAGAGAAGTAATTAATATATTCATACACAGTTTCCAAGAATTACGAATTATCCGGTTTTACCTTCTTAGTTCTTCATGGTTCCCACAACCCTAGTTATAGATTTAGCTACTCATATTTAGTATAGATGCATGAATCACGATATAGAATAACATAATTGAGCACTTACACAAATGAATTTATGAACAAGAAATTCAACTATTCAATAGAAACCACAAGAATGAATCAAGAGCACAAAAGATTGTTTCTTTCTCTCTAAAAATACTAAAATTTGTGAACTACTACGAACTCTCTGCTAACTCTCATGAAAAAATAACCTAAAAATCCTATTTATAATGTCTAAAATACAAAATCAAATTAAAATAGAAAAATTGGGTCGGCAAGCTCTACGGGTCGTATAATGTTCTACGACCTGTAATCGAGGCTTCGTACTCTCCTTCTTCAAATTTAGAGTTGACTTCCACGAGATCCATCTATGGGTCGTATAAGATTCTACGACCCGTGGAGGGTTTCGTCTAATGACTTTTCAGCAAATCTCCACTTTTTGATCCTTAGGGTACGACCTCAATTCTACGTCTCGAAGAATGTTTTACGGTTCATCTGAGTGCATCGTAAAATCACTCCTCACTAGAATTTATTACGAAACCACTTCTACGACCCCTAAAATACTCCATGACTCATAAATGATTTCGTGAATCTTCAAAATCTGCAATTTTAGCACCCTTGGGCTAAAAATCGTGGCTACCCTATAATCCTGCAAAACACACATAAAAACACATCAAATCTACTAATATCACTTTGAGAACACACAAAATTTTAAACTTCAAAAGTTCTGTATTTCGATAACACTTCAACACCCTCAACTTAAAATTGTTGTTTGTCCTCAAGTGACGGACTCAATCTACATAAATAGTATAGTAACACACAGACTCCAGTCTAATGGCATACATTATCTTAAAATCAAACTTAAACACTCACACTAACTCAACAATGCATATCAGATAGTCATCAAACAAATCAATGCAAATCAATACATATGACAGTGCAACTCTGACAAGAAAGATAACCACAAATAAGCAAAAATCACTGAACTAGACTAAAATCAACAGTGTAATGCAAGTGCCCTCACATAAAGAAGTCTGATATCTCACTCATCATAGTATTTTCGAGTTCAATGTTTGGGACTACACAAAAATCACTCACTCTCAAGATAGATATTCAAATATTGTATTCAATACCATACGCTTTCCCTATACTCACAACTATAACTTTAAGCCATTTGGGTTAGGATCAATGTAGGACTTTCTTGGCTTGTAACGTAGGCTCAGGGGGCTTTAGTGTGATATTTTGGGAACATAATGACTAAAGACCCTCCTTGATACTGCATTTTCTACACCTTTGCCCTACCAACACTGGTATTTTCAACTCATTCTCCCCTTCTCCTATTTCTAGGGGTGGGCGTTCGGTTCTTCGGTTCGGTTTTAGCAAATTTCGGTTCGGTTCTTCGGTTTTTGGTTTTGAAAAA
>JBCEWC010011934.1:0-16274 GCA_038996855.1 Solanum aculeatissimum
ACCAAAACGTGGGACAGTACAGTACTGTACAATACTATACCATACCATACGACACCATACATTATGAAACCATGGAAAACCACCATCCAAACAAGTTGTTAGTGTTCAAAGTATATACATGGCAATGGGATGCCCATTAGTGACCATGTATACACAAGTATAAATACCCGCTTTCTGGTCACAAAATGTGTAGAGAAATAAGAAGAAAGAATACTACATCTTCTCTTTTTATTCTTTCTTAGTTTTAATATATTCTCATCATTTTACAACACGTCATCAGCACGAGGCTCCAACCCCCTACGAATAAATTAAGCTTCTATCTCAATACGTATACAATCTTCTTCTAGCTATTCTTATATCTTATAATATATAAATTATAAAAATGTCACCATACTTTATTTCTTGAACAACTTATGATACTACTTAAATTTTTATTTAAGCATTTTAAATTTTTATAACAAATAGGACTATTGTTTAACAACAACAACAACAACATACACAGTGGAATCCAACAAGTGGGGTCTGGAGAGAGTAAAAATGAACGCGGACCTTACCACTACCTCATAGAGGTAGAGAGGTTGTTTCCGGATTAATATATATCTATATTATAATATTCACTTTACTTTGAATTGGTTGAAGATTAATTAAATAATATATTAATTACATATGTGGTTTCATTAATTGGTAACCAACTTATTTTTATATCTCAAAGATCTACTTAAATTTATTTGCATCAAAAGAAACTTTTTATTCACAAGTCACTTTGATTCATTCTTTTAAAGTTTTTATCATGTCGAACTTATCAAAACTTGAATTTGTGGCACTTGATATTACCGAAAAAAATTATTTATCATGGATCCTTGACGCCAAAGATCTTGGAGACACTATTAAACAAGGAAATAAAACATCAAGTCAAGATAAAGCGAAAGTTATGATTTTTCTTCACTATCACCTTCATGAAGGATTAAAATTTAACTGTGAAAGATCTACTTACATTATGAATTAATTTAAAGGATCGATATGACCACCTAAAACTTACTGTATTACAAAAGCTCGATATGAATTGATACATTTTCGATTTCAAGATTTTAAATTTGTAACAGAATATAATTTTTCTATTCACAAAGTAAGCCCCATATTAAAATTATGTGGAGATAATATCATTGATGATGATCTACTTGAGAAAATTCTCTATACCTTTCACACTTCAAATGTGTTACTACGACAACAATATCGTGAAAAGGGATTCAAGAAATATTCTGAGTTAATTACATGCCTACTTGTGGTTGAGAAAAATAATACTTTGTTGATGAGAATGTTGTAGCAAGGTCTAATCAGTCTAAAACAAGACAAAATAATTATCGTGGTCGTGGTGGATGCAGGCGAGGAGGTGGTGGCAGACGAAATAATTATTTTCATCATGGTGAAAATAAACATGAGAATAATAGAGTCTCTCAAAATAATGCTTTCAAGGGAAGAATCAATATTTGTCATTGATGAGGCATGAAAGGACATTGGGCACGTGATTGTCGTACGCCCGATTATTTTGTCAAGCTTTATCAAGCCTTCCTCAAAAGATAAGAAAATAATATGGAGCCCCACTTGACCTTTCATAATGATGATAGTGAAGCCACTCCCTCAAATAAATTTGATGATATTGAGGCAAATCTTGCTTATAAAGATGATGATAACTTCAAAGACCTCTTAGACAATACCCATTTGAAAATTGAAGACTTCTATGAGAATATTGATTAAAGAACTCATCATCTAGTTGAAAAAATAAAATCATAAGAGTAGTTATTATTTTCTTTTATATTTATAACTACCTACCTTTTGTGCTAGCACTAAATTTGCCTCCCGTAAATTACAATGACAGGTCAAGTGAATTTCCAACTATATTGTAATGATGCATATTAGCTATTAGTATAATTTTTTTATTTCTCGAAACAAAATAACTATGTTGTTCTTCTTAAATGCTAAGTATTATATCTTTACTAGTTTTTATAGTTTGTTAAGTTAGTTTTTCATATCCTTATATGCTTTTTAAATCTTTATGAAGAGTATGAAAATTTCTCGATTATCAATTGGATCCAAAATCAGTTATGATGATATGTGTCTTATAGATAGTGCTGTAACACATACTATTTTAAGAGATAAGAAATATTTCTCTTATTTGATTATGAAAGAAGATAATGTTAATACAATTTTTGGTAGCACAGAAGAATTCGAAAAGGCTAATCTAATTCTTATCGGAGGAATAAATTTTACTATTGATGAAACATTATATTGTAGAAAGTCTCAAAGGAATTTATTAAGTTTCAATGATTTTCGCCAGAATGACTATCATATTGAGATTACAAATGATGAAAAGAATGAGTATCTTTATATTACTACAATAATGTCAGATAAAAAGTTTATATTTGAAAACTTACCTGCTCTTTCATCTAGCTTATACTGTATAAGTATTAGCATGATTGAAACGCATGCCACGGTAAACCAAAGATTTACTAACTCAAATGATTTTATTATTTGGCATGACCGGTTAGGCTAACTCGTTCTAATATGATGCACAAAATAATTGAGAATTCACATGGACATTCTTTGAAGAACCAAAAGATTCTTCAATTCAAGGAATTCTCTTGTGATGCATGTTCTCAAGGCAAATTGACTTCTAGACCATCAGTAATCAAAGTGGAAATTGAATCCCCAATATTTCTGGAATGCATACAAGGTGATATAAGTGGGCTCATTCACTCATCATTTTGATCATTCAAATATTATTTGGTTTTAATAGATGCATCTACAAAATGGTCACATGTGTGCTTATTATCAACCCACAATATGGCGTTTACGAGGTTGCTGACCCAAATAATAAAATTACGAAGACAGTTTTCAGATTATGCAATTAAGACAATTCGTTTTGATAATGCTGGTGAATTTATATCTCAAACTTTTAATGATTATTGTATATCAACTGGGATAACAATTGAGCATTCGATTACTCATGTTCGTACTCAAAATGGCCAAGCAGAATCATTAATTAAACGCCTCCAATTAATTTCTAGACCAATGCTTATGAGAACAAAACTCCCCACTTCATTATCGGGTCATGCTATTTTGCATGCAACAAATCTTGTGCTTATTAGACCCATAAGTTATCATAAAATCTCCCCATTACAATTGATTTTTGGTTAGGAGCCTAATATTTTTCATCTTAGAATATTTGGATGTGCAATATATGTTCCAGTTGCTCCACCACAACGCACAAAGATGGGTCCCCAAAGAAGTTTGGGGATATATGTTAGGTATGAATCTCATTCTTTTATAAAATATTTGGAACCTATGACTGGAGATTTATTCACAGCAAGATTTGCTAATTGTCATTGTGATGAATCAGTATACCCAACATTAGGGAGAGAATATAAACAACTGAGAAAAGAGATAGATTGGAATGCATTGTCATTATCACATTTGGATCCTTTAACAAATAAATATGAACATAAAGTTCAAAAGATAATTCATTTGCAAAATATTGTAAATCAACTGCTAGATGCATTCACTAACCTATCAAGAATTATTAAATCTCATATTCCAGTTGTTAATGCTCCAATTAGAAATAATGTCCCAATAGGACAATTAATTAATGCAAATGATTTTAAATCATCATGCTTAAAATGTGATAGACCAATCGGTTTCAAGGATAAAAATCCTCAAAGAAGGAAAGAAGCAAATAATCAAGATGGTCATAACATAAAAGAACTTGCATAAGAAAAGCATGGAGACATAATAATTGATGAAACCTTAAAGAAGGTTCAGGCGCCTGAAAATAATGAAGAGATCTCAATAAATTATGTCTCCTCAAGAAAAATATAGAATTGAAATAATATAATTGTCGACAATATTTCTACTTATAATGTTGTTATTGAAATAATGCAACAAAATGAAGATCTTGAACCAAAATCCATCGAGGAATGTAGATAGAAATAATTGATCGAAATGGAAAGATATTATTCAAGTTGAATTAGCTTCACTTGAGAAATGTGAAATTTTTGGACTAATAGTCCAAACACCAAAAGGTATAAATTCAGTGGAGTACAAATGGATTTTCGTGCGAAAATAAAATGAGAAAAATGAAGTCGTAAGATATAAAGCATGACTTATGGCACACAAATTTTTGCAACAACCTGACATTGATTATATGGAGACATATTCTCTTGTGGTGAATGCAATCACCTTTAGATATCTTATAAATTTGACAGTTCATGAAAAACTTGGCATGCATCTGATGGATGTCGTTACGGCTTATTTATATGGCTTATTAGACAATGAAATACTTATGAGAATCCCAGAAGAATTCAAAATGCCTAAAATATATAAAGATTCCCAGGAAACATGTTCAATAAAACTTCCAAAAAATTTATATGGATTGAATCAATCAGGACGCATGTGGTATAATCGCCTTAGCAAATACCTATTGAAAGAAAGGTACAAGAATGACCCAATTCGTCCTTTGGTATTTATTAAAAGGTCTGGATCAAAATTTACTATAATAGGTGTATATGTTGATGACTTAAATATTATTGGAACTCGTGAAGAGCTTTCAAAGGTAGTACAATATTTGAAAAAGAAATTTGAAATGAAAGACCTTGGAAAGATAAATTTTTATCTTGGTCTACAGATCGAGCATTTTACAAATAGTATATTTATTCATCAATCAACATATATTAAAAATCTTTTAAAAAGATTTTACATGGATAAAGCACATCCATTAAGTATCCAAATAATTGTGAGATCACTATATATTAATAAAGATCTATTTCGGCCTTATGAAAATGAGGAAGAGCTTGTTGGTGCTAAAGTACCATATCTTAGTGCAATTGGTGCATTAATGTACCTTGCTAATAATTCTCGTTCAGATATATCATTTTTTGTAAATTTATTAGCAAGATTTAGTTCCTCCCTAATACGGAAACGTTGAAATGGTATTAAGCATATATTCAAATATCTTCAAGGAACTATTGATATGAGACTATTTTATTCAAAAGAGTTCAATTCACAACTAATTGGTTATACAGATGCAGGATATTTTTCTGATCCACATAATGGATGATCTCAGACAGGTTATTTATTTACATATGGAGGTACAACCATATCATGGCGTTGAACGAAATAAACTATGGTAGCTACTTCTTCAAATCATGCAGAAATAATGACTATTCATTAAGGTAGTCGAGAATGTGTTTGGTTGAGATCAATAACTCAACACATCATGGAAACGTGCGGTCTTCCTCTGAAAAGAGATATTCCAACAATATTATATGAAGATAACGCTACATGTATAGCTCAACTAAGAGGAGGATAAATCAAAGGAAAAAAAACAAAACATATTTCGCCAAAATTCTTTTTCACTCATGATCTTCAAAAGAAAGGTAAAATAGATGTTCAATAAATTTATTTCAGTGACAATTTAACAGATATATTCACCAAAGTTGTCATGTCCTGGAAGGGCCACCCTAGACGTGGCCGGCACTCAGAGGTCATCTATGAGATGGGTCACGAGTCATATTCCATCATACAACTCGTGTCACGACTCATCGACAATAAGTGGTGGGTGAAAGGATTAAGGCTTTCACAAAACCCTAATTCATGGGTCGTTAAGCAATCCATGGCCCGTAATCAGGCTTTCATGATGCCAAGGTCCCTTCAGTCAGACCCAACCCGATAGCCTTTAAATAGGGGTCAAATTACTTTGACTCCTTTTTATTCGAAACTCGACACTAGCAAACCCTACCCCCATCATTCCCATATCAAATTCTGACCACTCCCTTCCACGTTATTTTTCCGACCAACATTCTGGCAACCCACTCTTCTTAGGGTTCCGAGCCCTATTTCACTCCCTCGTCACTCTCCTGCTAATTGTGATTCAATTCGATAAGCCTACGATGCCTATATTTTCCCTAACTGAATTATGATTAAATATCGAGTATTAACTTGGGTTTGGGATGGATTATTGGAGTAGGAGTCGGTTACCTTGCCTTAATGTGTTTGCCATGAACTTGAAATGATAGATTTAGGGTTCAAATCAAATCGGACAAGGTGGGATGGTCAAATTAGGTGATAGTACGATTACTCAATCGTGTTAATCATGTTGAAAATGTGCATACATAGCCCAGTAGTAGTACGCATAATGACAGGTGGTCAGAATGAGTAAAATGTATTTTTGATGGGGTAGGGTATGTTTAGGGTAGACACCTTAGGTTAAATTTGTAAATTGATGCTTAAATCCTTATATGCATATGTCTGATAACTGATAAAATTAGTCGGGGCAACTCGTAGATAAGATTCTAAAGGGAATTGCAACACTGGCTAAAGTCACAAGGGCCTTTTACGACTCGTGGATCAGTTCATGAATCATAATTGCCCCTCATGGAAGGTTCCAATGTCAATTTCTTCTTGAGGTCTAATCATACAAGACCCTCCATAATTTGTAGACTTATCCACGAGTTGTATATGGGGTCTCGTATGAGTTGTCAGTACCTAACTTGACTCAGGACTTACCTCCATGATTCCATCTACGACTCGTAGAGCATTCTACGGGTCATGAATAGGTCTCGTGGAAGATAGTCCAGTATACCAAACAGGATTGTACACTGACTTACGAAACCCTTCACGAGTTGTAGATCAGTCTACGACTCATAAAGAGGGTCTCATGAAACCAAAATTCTTTCCAATTCATTTCTAAAATTCTCTTATGTTCTTGCTTGTTGTTCACGAAACTAACCAATTTTGTGATTATGTGTCTTGCAGGTACTATGGCCCCAAACTCTAAAATAGATGAGATACGAGCGATGAAAGCCCACCTACGAGACAAGGCTACTGACTCGGAGCATGCCCCCGAGACTAGTGGCTCTGTAGAGGATCTTGGCATCCATCCAGACTACAATATAAATCCACGTCAGACTCAGGCAACTTCCCGACATATTTCGTCATAAGATATTGTAGTCCAACCTCTCCAGTCTGATGAGGGAGGGGATCGAGCTAGCAATAGCATTTAGATGACCTCCTCCAAGAAAGGGTCAGGATCTGAGTCTGAGGAGGGGTCAGACGCCTCACCATCCTCTAGCCTCGCTCACCTGAGTCTTTGCCAGATGCAACAGATAGTAGGTGGTACGTAGAGGGCGTGCAGACCATCTTCACAGAGTATATTTAGTCCAACGAGCGAGGTTGTCTTGCTCGTTCTATATTGGAGAAGTCTTGAGTCATCACTAGAGGGCTCGATAGTGTCCCAGGGTTGGAAGACACGATCACACGGTACAGACTCTAGTGGGTGGCTCAACCAGCGGGGAGGTACTTACTGATATTGGTGAGGGAGTTCTACGCCTCTTACGCCACCATGATACACAACACTCTTTCCAAGGGGAAGAAGCCCCTCAGCCAGCCCAGCCTATAGGAGGTCCATGGTGATCCCCTTCCCATACTTGGTGCATAGATTATGTTTGGTGGCAGGGGTTTGTGTTATACATCACGTGGATGTCATACTGACTGTGTAGCGTGCACTGGATGCCAGCCTGATCAAGGCCGATGAGAATCCAGTTGCTATGAAGAGGACACCAAAGCCGCATATAGTACTTTTGGACCTACCTGCCTCCGTGCCTATGACCGAGCCTTCTAGCTCGGCTACTGCACAGACCACAGAGGGGCCTTCACAGATATAGACTGATGAGGAAAAGGGTCCCACTATTTCTACTGCTATTGTCCCAGAGTCTGTTTTTGCGTCATCAACACCTGCCGACACCACATTTGTGTTGGCAGCATCATTCTAGGCCCTGGCACAGAGACTGACACACGCTGAGACACAATTGGCTCAGCTTTTATAGCAGTTGAGGCCTTGTGTCCACAGGTTATTTCAGAGGCGGAGAGTCGCATGCAGGCATTCACCACCACAACTATTAGAGAAGGACTTACACCAGTGGACACCCGCATCGATGCTTTCGAGGAGTGGATCTAGACGAGCCTCCGCACAGATGATCCAGATGCAGAGCGTCAAAGTATAGAGTGGACAGAGGAGGAGGATTTGAGGATCGCCCTAGCCAGATCTCGAGAGCAGTAGGAGGCCAGGTAGGAGCACGCACGACAGATGCTTAGAGACGCAAGTTCCTCCTATGTTGCTCTGATAGTCGAGGATTCTACCAAGTCTAAGAGGGTGGATAGATGAGATGGAGAGAGGCACTTAGGTGCCTAGGTATGTTCCTTTTCGACCCCTGTTATTTACATTTTATTCTTGTGTATTGAGGACAATGCACATTCTTTTTTGTGGGGTATGCGTGGTTATACGGCCTCGGTGAAGTCTAAGTAACCTTGGCCTATAACTACCCCAGTTTTTTATATCCAAAGGGTTTGCTTGACTGTGCTCTTTCCTTGCTGATTTTATTTTATGTTAAATCAGCATGTCTAGGATGTTTTAAGTAGCATATGTAGTACATAGTATTGACATATATGGCATAGTAAGTTTTTGTGTAAAAATGATACCCACTAAATTTTATTTTTGTTAGTCTGTTAGTGACCATGCATAATTAGGCTATCCTTATAGTGTCTGTTCTAACAAGTGTGTATCTGTAATAAAAAACATGATCTGATTAGTGGTGTAAAATATGTAAAGTAGTGCCATGAGCGAGTGAGCATAATTGCATGATTCTCTACTATACTGTAATTCAGAACTTGCCTTGTTACTCAGGCTTTAGACGTTAGGTTAGTTGGGTAGGAAAGGATCTTAAGGCATTATTCTAATTGAGCCCACTTAGCTTAAATAACCAATCAAAAATATTAATTATCCCTTGGTCCCTGTTTTGAGCCTAACATTGACCCTTTTCTTTGTAAACACCTAATAGCCTGAGCCTTAACAAATGATGAATCCCAGTTTGGCCCTGGTCTTTCCTTGAACATTGTGAACCTCAACTCAGGATAAAAGCCTAAGTTGAGGGTGGCTACCCAAAAAGTGGCCTTGGTTTGAAGGTTAGATATTGTGTACCTCAGCTTCGGCCAAAAGCCTAAGTTGAGAGTGGTTGGTATAAGGGGAAGTTATAAAAGAAGGATAAATGCTTAGTGATACAAAGAAAAAAAAGAGAGAATAAAAGGGGTGCAAGAAAAATGATTAATTTGCCAAAATTCAAAAGAATGTACATGAATAAGGGCAAAGTGTTAAAAAGAAGAAAAATGCACCCTTAGATAGGCGAAAAATAGGAGAAGGGGACAAGAAAAGAGAAGTCATAGGTTGGTAGGGTGGAAGTGGTAAATAATGCAGTATCAAGGAGGGTCGTAGTCACTGTTTATCCAGATAATCATTCCAAAGCCCCCTGAGCCTACATTACAAGTTTGAAAAGTCCTAAAGTGATATTAGTTCAACTAGTCGACAGGTCATAAGTCTAGAGTATAGGGGCAAACATATGGTATTAGGTACAGTAGTTGAACGTCTTTTGTGAGAGTGAGTGTTTCGATACAGTCCTAATGAACTTAAACTGAAAAAAAAAAGAAAAATATCACCCAGAGTGTTGAGGGGACTTTTTCCTATGAGGGCACTTGTATTGTATTATTACACATGACTAGTTCTTGATATGTCGTTTACTTATGATTGCATGGCTTGTCATAGTTGCACTACCGAAATTTAATAGTTTGCATGGGTTCACTAGATAGCTAACTGATATGGCTTTTGAGGAAAGTTGGGCATTTATTGAGGTTTTGATGTATTCTGTGCCATTAGATTAATTTCTGTCTCTATGCTGCTTAGGTAGATTGAGTCCGTCGCTTGAGGACAAGCAACAATTTTAAGCTGAGGGTGTTGATGTGCTACTAAAATACAACACTTCTAATGCTTGAAACTTAGGATTTTATGCGTTCTCAAAGCGATGTTAGTGGATTTGATGTTTGTTTTTGTTTGTTTTTATAAGATTTCAGTGTTGGCATGGTTTTGAGCATGAGATGTATTTCTGCACTAAAGTGGCAGTTTACGAGACCCTCTACAGGTTGTGGGTCATTCCACGAGTCGTAGAGGGGGTCTTGTTTGTTCTTCTAATAAAGGGTGCAGAAGTGAAGTCCACTCTACGAGACCTAAGCACGAGTCGTGGACTAACATGCAAGTCGTAGAGTGAGCTCGTGAACTGAGGCAGCTGAAAGTGAAGAGTCTCTGAAAGCGGCTCAGACTAGACCCTTCATGGCTCGTGGATGACTTCACGACTCTTAAAGGAGGTTTCGTGCCAATCTCCAGTAGCTCAAAAGCCTTTCACAAGACCCCAACTCACGGGCCGTGAACTGTCATACAGATCGAAACGAAGGCTTGTGACCAGTGCCAACACAGTTGTCCTATTTTGTTACATAAATAATTTTTTTAGGTTGTTTTATGAATATACAAAAGAGGAACGGTCAGAGAACAAAGAGAAAAAACACTTGTGAACATCTTTTGTGATTTTTAATTAATTCAAGTTTGCAATTCCATTGAGTTTTCAGATTTTGTTCATCAGTTCTTGTTGCATAAGTTATTTAATTATGCATTCTTCCCACATGATTTCTGCTAAAACAATAAGGATATGTGTCTAAGTCCACAACTAGAGTTGTGGGAACCATGACACACTAGCGAAGTAAAATCGGATTACTTGCAATTTCTTGAATGGTGATTAGGATGCATTAATTAACTTTTTCAACTTAACTGAATTTTAATGGAGGCCTACATTAGAAATCGCCTAGTATCACCTGCCCGATCCAGGAGGTGACGAATAGGAAAAGATGTAATTAACAGAGATTGATTTACTATTTTTCAACTAATCAGGCTACTAGGGGTAGTAATTTTGGTCTGGGATGAAAAGTGAGAGTTAGTAACTTCACATCATAGAGACCAATCCAATAATATGATGAAATTCACCTAGATTCCCGATGAAGGATTTAGGAGAACTTAACTCACTGTCCTGCACCTATACACCAAACAAGAGTTGTGAGTATTCAAAAACACTTAGCTAGGAAGGCATGGGGAACAGGTCACCCTAGTTAGTTTCTCTACTGGTTACAAATAAATATGCTATTGTAGTTAGGAATTACTTTTATCATAAATTCCCCCTTTTTATATTTTAGTCATTTTTATTTTTTCTGTTTTTTGGGAGATACTAGAGTATATCTAGTCAAGTTACTGAAAGTATGCTAATCCAAGGTCTACCTTATTTCTCAAGGGATCGATCCTAACTAAGTTAGGTTTAAATACTTGTATGACCGCTTCAAAACCTCCTAGTAGGGGTGGGTTCTAAGCGTAATCGCAGAGCCAACACATCACAAACCCATTCTGATTCTCATATCAGCAACTATCTCAGGAGCATAGCAAGACAACTGTATAAACTTAAGGCCATACTCCTTCACTGTCAAAGAGCCCTGTTTCAGATTTAAGAACTCTCTCACCTTGGCCTCTTTCAACTCCCTCAGGAAGAATTTTCCCATAAAACATCCTCAAATACAACCCAAGACAGAACTGGGATGCCCTATCCTCTGCCCTTCTTCCACTGGTCAAACCATATTCTGGCAACACCTTTGAGCTGGTAGGAAGCCAGCTCAACCCTATCAACATCGGTCACATGCATCACTTGGAACACTTTCTGTAGCTTATCAATATAGTTCTCAGGATCCTCATTAGGCGTGGAGCCGGTGAACTCAGACGGGTTCATTCTTAAGAACACTCGAACCCTAGTTGTGTATTGTACATCCTGTGGGCCTGCTTCCTGTCTAGCAACCGGTGTTGTCACAACCTGGGCCAATGTCTGGATAGCCTGGCGAAGCTC
Organism: Solanum aculeatissimum; assembly: GCA_038996855.1. Lineage (NCBI taxonomy): Eukaryota > Viridiplantae > Streptophyta > Magnoliopsida > Solanales > Solanaceae > Solanum > Solanum aculeatissimum. The sequence goes on from JBCEWC010011934.1 coordinate 11,814, forward strand.
AGCATTTGAGATGTCAGCTTGAGGTGATTGTTTAGGGATGGCTTGGGGTTCATCCTGATTCTTGGTCTCAGGTTGGTTCACATTATGTTTGGTCGGGCACCCTGTTCCTCTAATAGCTCTTCTTGGAGGCATGGTCGCAATTCTGAAAACACGTAACACACGTATTAGAAGAGAATTTCATAGAGTTTAACTCTATAGCACGAGTCAGAATACGAAAGAAGTGTAACCTTCCTAATGTCTTATAGCCTCCTTCTTATAAAGTGTGGTGCACAACACACGTATAAACAAGACTCTACTAGACATGGCTTCATAGAAACCCTAGGACACTTGAACTCTATGCTTTGATACCAAGTTTGTCACGCCTGGGAAGGACCACCCTAGACATGGCTGACACTCAGAGACTATTTCGAGTCCCCAATCGAACCACTTGTCCTTATCACATCCATTCAAGCAATAAATAACATATCAGCGGAAGACTTAAAGAAAATAGAAAGTGAGCAACCTCAATATACGAAGAATCACATCAAGTAAATGGGCTAGTACGAAAAGAACTGGCTCAAATTATTATCCAATCAACAAATCGACTCTAGTCTATGAAGCCTCTATCAACTAATCAATGGTGCCAATAACAGGTCCATGGCTACCTCCAATCAAAGAAAAAGAAAATCTAAAACCTAACTCTAAAGATAGATGAAATAATAGACATCCTTTGAACTTAAGAAGGACTCAACAATCAGCTGAAATAAGAAGAAGATCTTCAACGGAGCACCGGTTGATGATCTCTAGTGCCTGTCTCTGCATCATGAAAAGATGCAGGCCCAAATGGGCGTCAGTACATCCAATATACTAGTATGTAAAATAGTTGAGTGAATCAAATATAGGTAGAATATCAATAACTCAAAAATGCTCAATCAAGATGTCAAAGGTCTATCCAAAGTAGGAATAAAGAGTAGACAATGGTCAATCAATACAATCCAAATCGATCTGATCCAATCAAGTCAGTGTACTATCAATATGGAACCTATCTGAGAGTTTCTCTTATCCAATAACAATCACTTATGAGACAGTGATCGTACAACAATCTCGTTGATGTTGCCACAATCATTCAATACTTGCCAGGGTAAAGAACGAATCGATTCGTAATAGATCGGATCAAATTAAATGAGTCCTTTATTCTTTTAGGGACCTATTAAGAGGAAACATCCAACTCAATGGTTTCAATCCTCTCCTACGCTTGGCGGCGTGGTTCTAGAGTTCGAGTTGGACTCACTCTCATTCAACTCGGTGCTCGATACTCCTCCCAAGACTCAGTGCTCATAAGACCTCAACCACTCCAATCAACAAATCATTGAGTCTCTTAATAGACTTTTTTAACTCATTAATTTCTATCAAGTCAATCTATCAATTTAGACCAATCTTTAGGGTTCAATTATGCAGACTCATGGGACCATCAAGTTCTATCAACCTATCATCATACCCAATCACAATCACCATTAATATCGTCAAATTAAGGTTCTAGACTCAATTCCTAGGTTCATTCGTGCATTTTTTATGAAGTAATATATATACATATATATATATATATAGTTTTCAAAATAATTCATGAAAAGTATTTAATCAATAAAATTGAGTTTATGATGATCATCAATATGTAATATATATATATATATATATAAGGAAAATCTCAAGAAAACCTTCATAAGGATTCAATCCATTCACAATCAAACTATCACAAAGAATTATGCATGGAAACTCAACTCTCTCAAAATCTTGGTATCATCATCAGTAAGGGTACATGGGAGAACAATCCCATGCTTTAAGTTAGCCTTACATACTTGGGAATTGAAGAACAATCACAATTCAAAGGACGACCTTTGAGAAATCGGAAGCCCTAGGCCTTTCTCCTCCAATCTTTTTACTCTCAAGGAGTTTAAGTGTCGAATGAGGGAGAATTACCTTTAGGGTACTGATAAGGACCCTTAATAGATCCCAAAACATCGTGGATTGATTAAAAAAAAGTTGAAAAAGTCAAAATTACCCTTCAAGAAAATAGTCAAAAGTGATCCACGAAACCCCTTTTTACTGCTCGTAAAATAGGTCATGGGTTGTGGTCCTCTCTCGTGAAAAATCAAACCAAAATATTAGTTTCTGGAACTTAATACGAAACCTCTCATACATTTCGTGGAACATGTCACGGGTCGTGTTTCACTCTCGTGGAAAGACAAACCAAAATATGGATTTCTAGAACTTACTACGAAACCTCTTACGGGTCGTGGAACATGTCATGAGTCGTACTTCACTCTCGTGGAAAGACAAACCAAAATATGGATTTCTAGAACTTACTACGAAACCTCTTACGGGTCGTGGAACAGGTCATGGGTCGCATTTCACTCTTGTGGAAAGACAAACCAAAATATTGGTTTCTAGAACTTAATACGAAACCTCTTATGAGTCGTGGAATAGGTCACAGGTCGTGTTTCACTCTTGTGGACTTCTTTCTATACTTAGTTAAAATTTTCAATGTTGGAACACTTCTTACGACCTGGTCCACGAGCCATAAACCAATCTATGGCTCGTAAACCCTTTCGTAGAAACAAGTCCTTTCACCTGCGAAATTTCTGGGGTGCTACAAAAGCATTGCCAACTTCGAATTTTGAAAAGCTGAGATACAAGATTGGGATGTGTCATCTTTGAGATATTAAATAATATTTTCATCAGGAGCAAATACATGTTGCACTTTTTTTCCTTAACCAAGGTTTTATCCCATTGGGTTTTCCTGGTAAGGTTTTTAATGAGCCAGCAAACAAAACGTATTACTATATGGACATCCAAGGGGGAGTGTTGTAAAATGGATGTGCAAATAAATATTTTTCATGTCCACATAATATATTTTGTGGTAACTTACATACACACATAATATATATTATGTGTAAGATGTATTTATACTAATTTTAATATGTGTTGTAACTTAATCATCCATGTAATATACTTGGTGTCCAAAGTATATACATGGCAATGGGATATCCATTAGTGACCATGTATACAAGTATAAATACCCTCTTTCTTGTAATAAAATGTGTAGAGAAAAAAGAAGAAAGAATACTACATCTTCTCATTTTATTCTTTTTTCGTTTCAATATGTTATCATCATTTCACGATATTCTACAATTTATTTATCAAATATTAATTCTGATAAAAACTTACCAAATCATTTTAAATAATTATTAATAACCTACTTTTATTATAAAGACATATAGATAACACAATTTTGTAGGAGATAACTAAATTATTATTTTTATATAAAAGTTATTTCGACAATTTTTACATTCAACCTGAACAAGATTTCGTCTTTTCAAATTAATAATTATAACATAAATAATTAAACCTCTAAAAGTATCTTTGAAAGTCATCATACCATAAACATTTATATATTTAACTTTAATATATATACAAATCTTGATTATAAAATTTTTTCTTAGCAACATCTTTCATCCTAAAATTTATCTATATTTTTTTAATTTAGGATGAACAATATTTCTCCCTCTTCAACTACATATATTCATCACAAAAATTACTTGCTTGCAACTTCATCAACTAATGATCTTCCTTTAAATCTTTTGAATAATCAATCAATCATCTTCAAGATTTAAAGCTTTCAAAATAAAGTATAGTTATTGATACTGTTAAAGGATCAAGATATGGAGAAGGAAAAGGCTTTCAGTCTTGCATTTTACTGATACTGTGCAGAGCAATATATACAATCAATACACTAGCATTAACTCCTAATTATATGACTATAGAGTTGTAAGATATTTACCTAATATACAGCTGTAATTTGACGACTAATAAACATCTAATTATGCATAAATAAAGGAAGGAATATACTACAGAATCAATCAATATACTGCAGAATCAATCATGCTCCAATATGCCCCCGCAAGTTGAAGGTGGGATCGATAACCTTTAACTTGGACAAAAAGCAGACGAGGCAAAGGCTTTGTAAGCGTGTCTGCGAATTGATTAGCAGCATGTAAATGTTGGACGAGCACCTGTTTTCTCTGCACTTGATCTCTAACAAAGTGAAAATCAACTTCAATGTGTTTCATCCTACTGTGTAACACCGGATTTTGACAAAGATAAGCAGCACCAACATTATCACAATAGATTATGGGTGGATCAGGCAGCTGCACACGTAGTTCTACAAGAAGTTTTTGAACCCAATTGACCTCAGCAAGTGCAGACGCTACTGCACGATACTCTGCTTCAGTGGAGGATCGCGCAACAGTGTGTTGCTTTTTAGATGACCAACTAATAGGATTTGCACCAAGGTACAGGATATAACCAGACGTTGAGTTTCTGTCATTAATGTCAGCAACCCAATCGGCATCTGAATACATGAACAATCCAGGACGTGTCTTGCTCGTTATCTGTAAGCCATGATTTTTGGTATGCTGGAGGTAT
>JBCEWC010011935.1:0-16274 GCA_038996855.1 Solanum aculeatissimum
CAACAAGATCAAACTTAATCAAGTCTTCTTTCCCAAATTCTACAAGCTAGCTTCAATGGAGGTCAAGAGAGCCTTAGAATCTTAAGAGAGTGTATAGGAGGGTTCTAATGGATGAATGAGGGTTTATGGAATGTTTTAGGGGTTTAGGAGACCTTAGGGCACCAAAAGGGGGCTTAGGGAAATGTTTAATCACGCAAATACCATTAATAAGATGGAACTTTTAACTATACACAGTGCCTAAACAGCTACTACAGTGTCGTTTACTGGCACACGGCCCGTTCAACTGGCCGTCCTAACTCCCTTAGCCAAAATCTTCAGCGTGAACTCTCGGATGACTTTCTGTTACACTTCACGAACCACTTAACGGTCTATTCAAGGTGTGACTGGCCGTTTAAAGAACTTTCCAACCATAATTAGACCTAAAATCATCAGCCTTGGCTTGGCCAAGCCACTGCCTCACCTCACGAGGCAGTGCACGAGCCGTCTAGTGTCAAACAAACCGTCCAAGGTCCTGATGACTTATACTTGTCTTTGGGGGGGTTCCATGCCACCCCAAGATCACTGGAACACCTGAAAGGATCCTATACGAGCCGTGCAAGGTTTCACGACTTCTAATTTGAAGAAGTGTTTACATTCTTGAAGCACAAGGTTGAGTGGAGAAATTTTCAGCAATCTAGGTAAGGTTACTGCCCTTCTTTTTGTCACTCCTTAGGAACAAGTTTGGGTAGAGGATTTGTGTATTTTTTTGTCAAGAATTTATAAATATCTATGAGACCTTGAATTAAATATTCATTGGTTTGCTGAAGGATATGTTGGGGCTATTTAATGGCTATTTTATGTGTAATGTTGATGGGGAAAACTTGGGGTGACATTGGTAAGGGGTGCATATAGTTGTATTGATGTATGAAAGGAGGGTGTGGGGATTCACCATTAGCGTAAGGGTTGCGTGAATCTATTGTTCGTCAATAATTTAGCTACTGTTCTACAAGTCTGCAAAGTAGTGTACTAACGTTAGTTTATCATGACTTGTCTTGTAGAAATAATGCCATAAAGGGAGGCTGAAGTATGTAGTTATGTTGGTTCAGAAATAAGGTATGTAAGGCTATCATATTCCATATTCTTTCGCATAAAATCCAATACTTGTGTCACTATCAACAAGTGAGTTTCCCAGGAGCTATTCCATGGCAGTGTTGCCTATTAGCAAATCTATGGTTTTAGTTTTCCAAGAACTAGTATGAAGAGTGTTCTTTCATCCGTGAAGCTAATTATGGCATTTAAACAACTAAGTAGTATTTCAATTTCACACTTGTTTCCTATATTATTGTACTGCCTTAAGAGACTATTATCCTATATTATGTTACTGGTACATAGTTCTGAAGCTTAAATATCATCATGACCACAAAAGTAACAATCTCAAAGTATTTAAGAATAACTTGAAGCAGTGATCATAGTATGTGGATGGAAGCCCAGGGGAAAAAGCCCATCATGGGTCAATCTCACTTTGGCATAAAGGTGGCAACCCAGGTACTCTAGCTAGTAGACTTCCAATGTAGGTACACCTAACACCCAGTTGCTTTTGGTGAGCTCCAAGTTGATCTTGGGCTTTACTGAGTCTTTAGTATATGCATTTTGGTACTGTATAATAGTTCAAAGGAAGGCAAGGATTGTCCCGACCTATGTTATCTTATAGAGGGTTTGTAGACTTAGTGTATATAATTCAGTTTCATCTTGTGTTTAAATAGTTGTGGCCTCAACGACCAAGTCTTATATGTAAGTTTTGGTGATACTTATTTTTATCTCTTACCTCAATAGCTTTTATGAAATTTTACCACTATGTAGTTGTCATATTCATATGCATAATAAGCACAAATTATATGTTGGTTCTCTTAGGCCTCGAGGGCACTGGGTACCTTTCCACCTTTATAGATTTGGAGGCATGGAAAAAGTGGTATCAAAGCAGGTCATCCTATATAGAGTCTTTCTTATGGGTGTGTTGTGCACCACATTTGTAAACATAAGGCTATAGGACATTTAGGAGTTGCTTCTTTTATTTTATTTCCTAGATCGTGCCATAGAGCCATTATTGTTGGTGGATTATATCTAACCCCTAAATTGTTTAATGTATTTCTACCAAAAGATGTCATTCATAAGGAGAAAAAGTATAGGTAAGCAAATATATTTTGGAGAAAGGACTAGAAAATCACGAGCTAGACCTAATCAAAGTGAGATTCCAGATGAGTTTTTATCACAAAGTTCCCCGACGCTTCCATCTCCAGAAGAGCTCAGGAGGATAGTAGCACCTCAAGAGCCTCCTATTGATGCTACTAAGCAAGATTTGAGGAATGTGGTCCAATTATTGACTCGTATAGTTGCTCGTCATGGTCAAAGGCAAAAAAGTCCTGTTATGGGTATGGCAGCTAGCACTCAGATACATGACTTTCTTAATTTGGGCCCTCTTTAATTCACTGGGTCGGATCCTAATTATCACGACCCGAAAGTGGAGCCTAGATGTGACATGGTGAAGGAGAACCCGAAAGTCCTCGATCAAGCTATCATAGCATTATTACTCACATCATCAGTTCGAAAGCACGGAAAAGTAAACACATAGCATATAATTCTAGGGGAAATGGGGCTTTGGACTCAAGCAATGGGGATGTCGCCAGGAATGGGATGAACATGGATCACATAGCACAAAACAAATATTTCTAAGGGGCGGGTAAGTAAGACTCAAACTATGGGGACATATCGGGTTAGGGGACTTTCCATATAAGCACATTCCTAATATTCACAAGCCCAATACAAAATCATAAGCATAATCAGATCATCACATCTATAATCAAAACTCAATAGTCATAATATCTCAACAAAACATATTACAACGTGCAAGAGTTTTACATGTCCAACATAGCCTCTACATAAGATAGGATGGGGCCTCGACATAATCCGGGCTCACCCTCAAGTCATAAAATAATATAAATTAAACAATACAGCGAAGATGAAAAGTAGCTATTGCCCTTGAACAAAAGGGCTCACTACAAGCAAATAGCTTTAAAGATGTCACTCGTCGTCCAATGGCAGATAGAGATCGTCACCGGTCCCTACATGGTTAGAACATGTAGACAAAGAGTATGGGTTAGCACAATAAAACTCTAAGTATGTGAGAATGCAATGCATATGACATAATGATATAGCCAAACGAGATGACATGGGGACAAGTGATACAAAAGAAATGCACGTAGCCAAGATAAGTATATAATAAAAATATATCATGCCATCATGCATGAAATTCAACCTACGGATCATATTATAATGGGGATGTGACCTCAACCGACAATGGAGGGAACCCGAGTGAGCTACTACTTGGATTTGTACTACTTCCCAGGTAGATCGTTAGTCACCCTTCAACAAGGGGAAAACATAACGAGTTATCCCATCTAGGGAGAAATCCCATGTTGTCACATGGTTTGACGGAAAGGAGTATAGACCCTTGGAGCTAGTCCACCCCGACTCCAATCCCTCGGTCCTAAGCCTCATCCTACGGGAATACATATATACATGTAGGCCTTTCAAAATGGAGGGTTTACATTCCTTTCAAAACAATGCATGATTAAGCAAACCATATCATTATCAAAATCCATATCCATACTTAGGCTCAAAAGCCAACAAGAATTTCCAAAACCATCTCCATATCGATACAATAGGAGTAGCTCATCTACATAGCTTATCATTTCAAGCCTTCATAACATATCAAAATAGTGCCAACACCCATAATGCTCAAAGAGCCATAACATAAGATTATGTGATCACAAGTCTTAACCTGTCATATCATAACAAGAGGGCCATGCCCTCAACAAGAATTTCATTATAACCATACTTCAATGCATATGCCATTAATGAGGAATCAAGTGCATGGGTAATGGAGATTCAAGTCTTAAACCATAATTCAATAGATAATTCAAGATAATTCATGAGAGAAATACCAATTCAAAGCATCATGCAATTTACCCATGCATATTAAACCATCAAAAGGGACATGCACATTAGACCTTTAAGAGTGTCAATGCACTTCATGAATTTTAAACTTAAATCAACTTTAAATCACCTAATTTCTACAACCCACCACTCAATTCAATAAATATGTCAAAATTTAAAGAACCCATAATTAAAGAAAACTTAAATTCATAAATTAAAGATGAGGGTTCTTGGGTCTTCATGGATGAAAGGGAATCTATGAATCAATCCCACATACCTTGAGATTAGCCAAGGAAATTGGATGATTTTGCAAGAAAGATGATTTTTCCCAAATTTCTTCAATCTTTTATCAATGGAGGTCAAGAAGATTGAGCGAATTTTAGTTAGGATTAAAGAGTGTTTTTTTTTCAAAGACCCCATATAGGTTCAGGGGCTGAGCAACACCCCCAGGCTTTAAAATAAATAAAATCAGAAATAGGGATACAAAAAGGGGGCATAGACCTTACCTTCTCCCTAAGATGGTACTTCATGACTTAGCTAATAAGTCAAGAGACCCTATTTCTAGATAGCAAACCAAGAAAATCCTAAGAGAGGACTCCTCTCATTACAAAATTCTAGGAAAAAATAAACAAGAGAGACTCTCCCCTTACAATTTGTACAGAAAGAAGATCCTAAAACTAATCCTATATTCTATCAAGTAGATAGTCTACTGGATCAATATACAAAGGATGTCCTGTCTGACTATAATTGGGCTGGAAAGTCTATGGTGGTTTCCTCATTCTCTTCATTTGTTTCTTTCTGAAGTTGATCACTTGCATCTTGTCCATCTTCAAGTACACTCTAGTCTCTCTTGGTAGCTGAGTGTTTGCTTGGAACACTTGAGGGCTGGTAAGTTGCTGACTGTGTTTGGCTAAGGAATCAGCCACTTGGTTAGCCTCTCTCAGAACATACTAGCATTTGAACTCTATGATTTGAGCTCTAGAGTATTGGTCTCTTCCACAATACTAGAGTAACTTTGATCTCATGGTGACACTTCTCCACCATAATAGTAATATCTTTCCAGCCATGAGGCCAGTCAATGTAGGTGTAAGTGGTCTTCATTAGCCTTTAGGTATCCCTGCTCACCATATGTTTGACATTGGCAATACTAGGTGCTATACCATCATACTTAGCAGAGCATCTACTTTTCCACAGATTTCAGCAAATGAAAACTGGAGTAGCCTGTAACATGACCTTATGAGCTTCATTCAGTTGTTTAGTATCCTACCACTTGCAGATGTTCTGTCTCAGAGCATTCCAATCTATGTTGATGCTGAGAGAGGCAGCATAGTACTTCCAAATTTTCTTGGCAAAACTACCATTGAGCAGGATATGGTCTATATTATCTCTTCCAAGGTTAGGGCAGCAATCGCAATTGGAAGGCTCATATCCAAAAATGACCATCTTTTCATTAGTAGGTAGTTTCACCCTTAAAGCCCTCCACAGTAGGAAGGAATATTTGAAGGGGATATGGTTGTGCCAGATTAACCTGTTAACTCTGGTCTCCTCCTTTGTCTCTCTAACCAGGTTCCAGGAAGAGGCAGTTGTAAATTCTCCTTTCGTGGTTAGAGTCCAAATTGGTTTTTCAGGAACACCACTGAGACTCTGAATTGGAGTGTTAAAGATGGTGTCCTTGTACTGGTGAGGGACTATATCCCAGAGCCTCTCCTGGTCCCATTGCCCATCATGCACTAATTCAGCCACTCTGATATTATTAAACCTGTGATTAGCCTCACTAAACTAAGCCAGATGCCCCACTCCCAACCAGTTATCCCACCAAAAATAACTATTTCCTGAGTGGATCTTCCATTGTATGTGAGGTTAAATGATGTGTTTGTTGTTTATCATATGCTTCAAAATAAGATAAACCTTTTTGTCACCTTTCATAGCCAGAGGGTTTGCCCTTTTACAATATTTGGCCCTCAAGAAGTCATCCCAGAGGAAAGAATTGCTTCTGAAGTTCCACCAGTGTTTGACCTGAAAGGCCTTACACACATCCTTCAAGTTTCTGAAGCCAATTCCTCCCTCAACCAGATGATAACTGAGGCTCTTCCAAGAGTCCCAATGGTATTTCTTTCTTTACTCAACTCTCCCCTAGAAGAAATCAGCTGAGAGGCTTTGAATTTGGTTCAATGTAGTGGAAGGAGGAACTATGGCAGCTAACAGATGTATGGGCAAGGATTGGAGGATATGTTTGATCAATGTTGTTTTCCCCTAATAACTCAGTATTCTAGATTACCATCCAGATAGTCTGCTGATAATGTTGGAGAACATATTTGAAAATTATATAATCCTTTGTCTTCCTATGTATAAAGGACATCCTAAGTAGGTGATTGGATCCTTCTTTTGGGTGAAACCAGTAATAGCAATAATCCTCTCATACTCAGTCTGAGTAGTATTGGAAGTAGCCATGAAATGAGTTTTGCTCTTATTGACCATTTGGCCAAAAATCTTCTCATAGGATTTCAAGACCTTCATGATCCTAGTTAAGGAGTCATTGTTACCAGATGTGAACAAGATGACATCATCAGCAAAGCTGGATGATTGATCTGGGGTCCCCTTTTGCTCATATAGAAGGCCTAAAATTTAGGGTCATCATGGAGTCTGTTCAGGCTTTTTGATAGAACTTTAGTCCCTAAAATGAATAGGGCAGGTGCGAGGGGGTCTCCCTATTTAAGCCCCCTGGTAGAGTGGAAAAAGCCATGTCTTGCCCCATTAATAATAATGGAATACCAATTGTTGCTCATTATTCTCCAAGTTAGATCAATGAACTGCTCACCAAAGCCCAGTCTTCTCATGACAATACAGATGTAAGACCAAGAAGCTCTATCATAGGCCTTGGCCATGTCCAACTTAATAACAACATTTCCCCTATTCATTGGTTTCTTGATCTGGTGAATGATTTCCTGGGCTAGCATGATGTTTTCTGCTATGTTTCTTCCTTTGATGAAACCTGATTGGTTTCTGGAAATGAGACTGGGCAGGATAGTCGACAATCTAGATGGAAAGATTTTGGAGAAGATTTTGCAAATGCAGTTACTCAGGCTAATAGGTCTATAATCTGAGAAACTACTGGGATTTTGATTTTGGGAATCAGCACAATGCAAGAATGGGAGAAGTATTTTGGTATCTCCTGACCACTGAAAAACATCTGAACATTCTTCAACAAATCCATCTTAACTATCTCCCAACAAGTTTGATAGAATATGACATTGAATCCATCTGGGCCAGCAGCTAAATAGGGGTTCATAGATTGGATCACTTGATGTAACTCTTCCAAATCAGGGGGAGTCTGAAGCATAAAATTCTGATCTTGGGTAACCATTGTAGGAATGCAATCCAGTTCCTCTTTATCAATGTGTTTTTCTTCTCCTGTGAAAATATCTTGAAAAAGCAGGACAACTTTCCTTGCTATATTATCCTCCCCTTGGATTAAGTTTCCATTTTCATCCTGGATGTTCTGTATGAGGAGCTTTCTCCTTCTTCCCCTAACCAAAGCATGGAAAAACCTTGTATTTGCATCCCCTTCTTTAAATCAATGAAGTTGGGTCTTTTGTCTAAGGATTGATTCCTCCATCTTTAAGTATTTGATGTATTCAACATTGGTCTTATGAAGTTGACTTCTTTTCTCCTCTGATTTATGATTGATCAGCTCAACTTCAGCCTCTCTGGTCTTATCCTCAAATTGTTTGAAACTTTGATAGATGTCTCCAAATTGTTCCCTAGACCACATACTCAGGGTATTGGCCAGTCTTTTTAGCTTAATGTGGAAAGTCCTCATAGGAGTGCCACTGGTTTCCTTGTTCCAGCAGTTTCTTACAGTATCCATAAAGGATTCATGGTCAGTCCAGAAGTTCAGAAATTTGAAGTACTTTGTAGGGTTGTTGCCTCTACTCTTCATTTCCAATAAGAGGGGGCAGTGATCAGAACCCACTGAAGGGAGATGAGTGATATTGGTTTGTGGCATAATCTCCAACCATCTGTCATTTACCATTCCCTTGTCAAGTCTCTTCCAAATAGTATCCCCAATACCTCTCTTATTACATCAAGTAAATTGTTTCCCTCAGAAACCTAAGTCTTGTAATCCATTGTCCTCAATAATGCCTATGAATTCAAAGCTCTTCCTGATGTTGTATGGGATGCCTCCACTATTTTCATCAGTGCTGGTGATCACATTAAAGTCTCCTATGATGCACTAGGGGGTGTTATTGTGATCATTGGCCAAGTGGAGCATTTTATCCCACAGGGGTCTCCTTAACTGGTCTCTGCATTTTGCATACACAAAGGTAATTATATACTTGGTATCCAGTTGAGGTTGGTGAATGGCACAAGCCACTTGTTGCTCATAAGAGTCCAAGACCTGGCAGTTAGTGCCATCATTCCAAAAAATCCATATTTCTCCATTAGGATTGTTGATTGCCTTGTCCATAGCCAACTGTAGCCTAAACTTGTCAAGCTTAGTAGTATTAGAGAAAGGTTCCAGAATAGTGATTATGCCCAACTGGTGAATTTTCTTAAGAGCTTTGAGTATTTGAACAATACCTTGGGTATTGATACCCCTATCATTCCATGTTATGGTTCTATTCATTGAAATAACTTTGCTGAGTACAACCTAGTATTAGGTCTACCTCTTGTGGCAGACTAAGTCATTTTGCTAGTTTTTTCCTGTAGAAAATTTCTAGGAGATAAACCCTGTTGATATGTAACACTTTGGAGTTCAAAATTGTCCTCCTTTTCTTTGGGGGGGACTGAAAGCTTGTATTAGGTAATCACAGGTTTCCTCTTCTTCCCCTTCATTTAAGGGTAGGTTGTCTTTGTCAAATTCATCCTCTAAGTGTATTACCTGGTACTCATCCACCTCTTCACAGGGAAGGGGTGGGTCAGAGTTTAGAGTACATTCTGTGGAGTTCCTTCTAGTAAGGGGATTAATAATTTGTTTGCCTTCCTTAGTCTGTAGCCTACTTTCTTTGTTTTTCCCTGATTTTCTTCTGATATATTATTCCCTTCTAAATTCTGAGGGACTTCAACACTCCTTTGTTGATTTTTCATTTTCTTCTTGAGAGCATCCCTCCTCTTTTTGCTCAATTTGTTTCTTTTGGATTTACTTCCTTCAAAACTGGTACTAGCAATTGAGTCCAATTCTTTGGCCATAACACCCATATTGGATCTCCCAGAAGGTCTCAACTCCTTTTGATGATATATAGGGGTAGCAGGGGCTCTATAGTCTGTTCTAAGGTTAGTGGAAACCTTATGCAAAAGATGAGTCAGATTCCCTCCCTCAGGTTCCCCATCTTGCAAGTTAGTAGGGTACTCCTTACCAACCTCATGTCCTCCATCAACTCCAAGGGGAGAAAGAGCAGATAAATGAATTATATTAGCATCTTTAGAAGATGGGGGAATGAGGGAATGGTCCAGTATTTATAGCCCATTCATCTCATGGGAAGATAAGTCAATACCTTGTCTTTTTTTTAAAAGGCAGTTGTTTTTCAGGTTGGTCCTTGTTGCTATCTCCCTTTGATGTGTCCCTATCATCAGTTTGTTTCATCCTTACTTGTTTTTGCATTGCCTTGATGTTGTTGTTGTGATCCTTGTTTGTTCCTCCCTCTGGAAGATGGTTAGTGGGTTGTTCTTGTTGTTCAAGATCAGCATAAAAGTTTGCTACATCAGTTGTAGAATACTTACCTGGTCTTCTTCTATCAGCTTTTTTTTCTTTCTTGCTTGTTCGATCATGAGGAAGGGTTTGTATACTCTCCTGTTGTCCCTTCTTCAAAAATTTCTTTTGGACTTTTTTTCCTTGAGTTTTCCATTGATCCAGTTGTTGTCTATTCTCTTACTTCTGACCTGTTTTACCTGTGTCCTCTACACCTTTATCCTTGACTATCTTCTTACCCTAAACTATCTGCTGGGCTTCCTTAGCCCCTTCCTGATGCTTGCTCCTTGTTGTTGTTTCTATTTTTTTCCTGGACCTATATTCTTCATCCCTTTTCTTGATGGTGCAAACATGCTCCACATGGCCCTGATGTTTGTAATATAAACAGTAAGCTGGTATGATTTCATATTGAATGGTTTTCCACCTCCCAATTGTTAGATCTTTCTCATCAAAGCCCATCCACACATGGGAAGGTCTTTGTTTGGTAATATCTATCTGAACCTTGACTTTGGCCATGCTTCCCCTAGTGTTTTGTATAGAAGTTGAGTCTAGATACAATACTTTACCAATGGGAGCTAGAAGGGTGGTTGTGAAAGCTTTATTATAGCAATGCCATGGTAGTTCACGGAGGGTGATCCATATAGGGACAATGGGGATTGCTTCCTCAGGCTTGAAGGTAGGGGTCCAAGTGTGAATTCTCATTGGCTGCCCCTATATGTGCATCTTATTCTTAGTCCACACAGTGACATAGTCAGTCTCATTATCCAAGTCAATATACACATGCCTAGCATTGAAATGAGTTATCTTAACTCCCCCTAGCAGTTGGGTCTGGAGTATAAAATCTTTCTGATGAGTTCCACTTTAGGCATGGTGCTGCTAAATTTGCCAATCAAAGTGTATTTATAAGACTCAACTAGTTTGAGCATATAATCATCCTTTTTATAAATAACAGCTGGTAGACCTTGTTTGGAGGTATATTTAGGCTATTCAATCTCTACACTCTTCTCCTGTTTATACATATTCAATCTCAGCTTGGTGGCTAATGTTTGAATCACAGTATAGGGGGAAGGTTCCTGGTTTTTTCCTTTGCTAGCTTCCTTCTGTGGGGCTAGACTTGTGCTTTGATTGGTAAGGGTTTGGTTCAGGCTGAGCTTGTTGACTCCCAGTAAATTCCCTTGCCCTTTGGGAGAAAACGTATCAAAGTTGTTAGAGATCTTAGGATATTGATTGGATCCTTTACCTCCCTTAGTATCTATATTGTCCAGCTGCTTCCTAGTACCCTCTTCCTTTCCATTAATTTGTTTTTGATTATCAATCACCTCCTTCCATAGATTTTAATCCTTTCTACTAACATCTGAGCTATTCCCCAGTTCCAGGTTGGTAATCTGATTCCCATCGATGTCAATCCTAGTATTTAGAAGTGGAGAGTTAGATATCTTACCTTGCCTTTGTTGTGTTTGTGTTTTCTCCTCCTCTATGAGCTTCAGACTGCGATTGTTATCCCTTACAGGTTCTTGTGTTTGTTCTAGAGCCTGTTCTTGTTGAATCATCCTTGTCCCCATGTTTCCTTTTCGTCTCCTAGAAATAAAATGATGTGTATCCCCTTTTTCCATTATATCCGCATTCAAAGGTGATTCCACCACGGCAGATATCTTTTGAGTCGTTACTAACTCCACCATTTCGGTTGTTCCAGTGTCCGCTACACTAGGCTTATAGATATTAGAGTTAGGAGCAATTTCAATATTGTGTGAAAGATTGTTTGAATTAGCATTACTTTCATGGCTTGTGTCCGGTGGTCGATCACCGTCCATCGGCGCCTGACGCGCCATTAGACAGGCGGCTTTACCGTTACCAAAGTTACCGTTAGAGAGAGTTGAGAGAATATTTAGAGAGAAGCGGATTATGTAATTGAAAAGTGTTGGATTGAAGAGTGTTAGAATGAACAATAGGGTATTAGGGTTTGATTTAGGAGTGTTAGGAGACCTTAGAAAGGCTAAAAGGGGAATAGGATTAAACTAAATTAAGATATAACCGTTAATGAAACAGACTAGATCACATAAATCAGTGCCTCACGGAAGCTGCCCAGGTGCAGTCTACAGGTTCATGGACCGTGAACCTATCCGTGAGGCTTGACTTGGTCTCGACTTTGGCTTCAAATCTCGAGGGACTTTCTGGACCAACTCACGAGGGGCCTCACAAATGGTGTAGCTACACACGGACCGTGTACTAGTTCGTGGAGCATCATTTGGTCTGGAGTCTAGTACCGAGCCTTGACCAACTCTTTGGATCACTTCACGGGGACCTTCACGGATTGGGAAGACCCACACAGACCGTGAAGTGGTCCGTGGAGTTCCACTAGGTCCAAACCCCAAGGAACCTAGTAGAGCAACCAACGGGACCCACCATGGACCGTGAACCACCAGACGGTCCGTGGTCCTTCACTTGGACTTCATCCCGAATTATTTTTCCAGCATACTTCCGAATACGAGTAGTCTCACTGTATGGGCCATAACTTTCACATCAGAACTCCGAATCGAGTGAAACCAGTTGCGTTGCGAAGATAACTCAAAGAGATTTGATTTAATATATTATCACCCATACTGTTCATCTCATACCAAGAGATATGTCTTTTCAAAGTCCAAGCTGCCTAACCTGCCTTACAACCTTCCACCAAACTAATTTCATTGAATCCAGCCACTTAATTTTAACCCATGAGTACCACAATTTAACCATGACGAGTTCAGCACTAACCTTGACCAACCCCTTTACAAAGTTCTAAAAACTTTTGAGTTGTTACACTAATGAAGATTCATAAGACTTTGTTGATCAAATCCAATGTACCTCGAATATTATACATGTAAGTGGCATAGAAGCTATTAAGCTAGCAACATATAGATTAAAGGGTGTGGCCATATTGTTGTGTGAAGCATGAAAGAAAGCCAGGGGTACAGATACATCTCCAGATATTTGGAAGGATTTCATAAGGGCATTTCTTTGATTACTATCAGCCATTGGAGATTCAAGAGGCCCGTGTAGAACAATTCTTAAATCTCCACCTTAGGGGTAGAGCGTGAGAGAGTATAGTCTCAAATTTGACTACTTGGTCAGGTATGCTCCTAATGTGGTTACCACTATAGAGGATCGAGTTCATCAATATGTGGATAGATTAGATCCTTACTTGGTTAGAAATTATGCCATTGCTTCCTTCAATAAAGACATGGATATAGAGAGGGTGCAAGCTTTGCACAAAAGTTGGAGGATCAAAGGCAAAGAAGAAGGATAGAAGAGTAAAAAAAGTGCAGTCCAAGAAACCTAGATTTGTTGGGAAGTTTACACCATCCCAAGGTGAGTTTAGGACTCTTTCTAATAGGTCACCCAAGCCATAATTTTCTTGTTCTATAATAAGTGCTCCATCTCGATATCAGGGGTCTAGGGGCAATTAGCTAGGGTAACAACGCGAAATCCAAGGTTCATGAACAATAGAGTACCAAGAGAAAAGGAGTATGAGCCAATCAAGACCTCCTCGATAGCCTTGTAAACAATGCTAAAAGAACCACCTAGGTACACGTCGGTTAGGGACAAATGTATGTTTTTTGTGTGGTATACCGGGTCATGCGATGAAAAATTAACCTCAAAGGGATATATGTGGTATGGACTAACCTACTGGATCAATTACTACATCATTATAGATAGTGCCTTTGTTAGGTAGGTGTCCACAATTGTCTTCATGTCATTGTAGGGGCGTTAGAGGAGCAACTAGTTCTAGTGGAGCTCAAAATCGCGTGTATGCTTTAGGAGATCGACAAAATTTAAAGGCTTTCCTTGATGTTATTATAGGTACATTGTCCACTTTTCACATATTGTATATGCATTAATTGATCTAGGATATACTCTGTCATATGTTACTCCATTACATGTTAGGAAGCTAAGAAGTGTACTTGAATTATTGATTAAATAATTTGAAGTGTCTACACCACTTGGTGAGTCCATTATATCTAGAAGGGTCTTCCATAATTATATAGTAACTATTTGTAATAGTTACACATTGGCTGACCTAGTTAGCTAGAGATTGTATATTTTGATGTTATAATGGGTATGGATTAGTTAGCTTCTTGTTATGCCAAGGTGGATTGTCGAACAAAGATAGTGGAGTTCCATTTTCCAAAGGAGATAGTCCTTGAATTGAAAGGTAATATTGGGGCGCTAAGAGGTAGGTTGATTTTCTATTTTAAGTCAAAGAAGATGGTGTCCAAAGGGTTATATATACCATTTATTGAGGGTACGATATATTGATGCAGATCCTCCAAACCTTCAATCTATTTTGGTCGTGAATTAATTTTTGAATGTATTTTCTAAAAATCTTCCAGGTTTGCCTTCTAAATAAGAAGTAGAGTTTTGTATTGATATGCTCCCAGCTATGCTACCTTTATCCAGCCCCCCATATAGAATAGCCCCGACAGAATTACAGAAGTTAAAGGAGAAATTAAAAGATTTGCTACAAAAGGGATTTATAAGGCCTAGTATGTCCCCTGGGGAGTGCTAGTTTTATTTGTATGCAAGAAAGATGGTTCATTGAGGATGTGCATTGACTTATGACAGTTAAATAAGGTGACAATAAAGAATAAATATCTCCTCCCTGGGATTGATGATTTATTTGATCTGTTACAGGGTGCCAAGTATTTTTCAAAGATTCACTTGAGGTTGGGTTATCACCAACTGAGAGTTAGAAATCAAGATATACCCGAGATGACTTTTCAAACATGATATGGTCATTTTGAGTTTTTATTCATCTCATTTGGGCAAATAAATGCACCAACTATTTTTTTGGATTTGATGAATAGGGTGTTCAAGTCAATTTTTGATATGTTCGTGATAGTATTCAATTTGACATTTTGGTGTATTTAGGAGTAGAAGAGGATCATGTTAATCACCTGTAACAAGTGTTACAGATTCTTTGTGATTGTTAGTTATACACAATGTTTTCTAAATGTGAGTTTTGGTTATGGTCTGTGGCATTCTTGGGCCAAATTCTATCAAATGCGGGAATAAAAATTGATACCCAAAAGATAGAAGCTATGAAGAATTGGCTAACACCTACAACACCGATGGAGGTTTGTAGTTTCCTTGGTCTGACAAGTTATTATAGAAGGTTTTTTGAAGGATTTTCTTCTATTTCTGCACCTTTAACAAAGCTAACACATAAGGTATCTAAGTTTCAATGGAGCGACACATGTGAAAGAAGCTTTCAAGAGTTGAAAAAACAATTGATGACAATACCTGTATTGGTACTTCCTGAAGGGACATAAGGTTATGCAATATTTTGTGATGCTTCAGGAGTGGGCCTTAGGTTTGTCTTGATGCAGCATGGTAAAGTAATAGCCTATACCTCAAGGCATTTGGGTCCACATGAGAAAAACTATGCAACCCATGATTTGGAGCTTGCAAAAGTTATATTTGATTTGAAGATATGACACCATTATTTGTATGGAGTCATGTTGATATATATCATGATCATAAAGGTTTGCAATACATCTTTTGGCAAAAGGACCTAAATCTAAGGCATAAAAAATGGCTTGAGTTATTAAAAGATTATGGCATTGATATTTTATATCACCCCAGAAAGGAAAATGTGATAGTGGATGCTTTGAGCCATAATACAATGGCAAACACTTTTGGGTAGTCAGCAACAAGACAAGGGGTAAGTAAAGATCTACATCAATTAGCTAGCCTAGGGGTTTACCTTCTTGAATCTCCAGAAGAATGAGTTGTTGTGCAAAACACTATAGAATCTTCATTGATAGCGGAAGTGAAAGAAAAATAATACATAGATCCCATTCTATTACAGCTTAAGAAAAATGTACAACAAGGTATGACTAAGGCATTTGAGCTCACACAAGAAGAAGTACTATGATGTCAAAATAGATTGTGCATACCTGATGTAGATTGGATAAAAGGGAGAATTATGATGGAAGCAAATTAGTCAAAGTATTCGGTCCATCCGGGCTCAACCAAAATGTACCGTAACTTGAAAGAAGTGTATTGGTGGGAGGAAAATGAAGAAAGATATTGTAGAATTCGTGGCTCAGTGATTGAACTATCAATAAGTCAAAGTAGAGCACCAAAATCCTAGAGGTTATATATAGAATATAGAACTTCCAATTTAGAAGTTGGACATTATCAACATGGATTTGATACTGGGTTACCTCATTCATTTCAGAAGTTCAACTCTATATGGGTAGTTATTGATAGACTCACCAAATTAGTGCACTTTTTGTTGGTCAAAACTATTTATACATATCACGACCCGGATAGGGGGCCTAGATGTGACATGGCTAAGGAGAACCCTAAAGTCCTCGATCTAGCCATCATGGCATCATTACACTCATCATCAGTTTGGAAGCGTGGAAAATAAACACATAACATATCGATTCTAGGGAATTGGGGACTTGGGACTCAACTACGGGGACATTTTCGGGAATGGGATAGACATGAGTTCATATAACATATAGCAATAATCTCTAAGGGAAAGGGGAAGCGGGGTTCCACTATGGGGGCATACCGGGATTATGGGACTTACCACATAAGCACATAGTCATTCAAATCCCCAACATTC
>JBCEWC010011936.1:0-16273 GCA_038996855.1 Solanum aculeatissimum
TGATTAATATGTCGCGTATTAAACTCTTAATATTTTACAAGTATTACGTAAGCCTAGAATTTACAGTAGTGGCATCCCCTCACGAAGGTTGTCACAGTTTTTTGTATGATTTAAGTTGAATTACCTATTGAATTGTAATTTAAAGTTGAATTCTATTACCCATGCACTCGTTCATCATTCATGGCATATGCATTGCAGATTGATTATGATAAAACTCTCATTATGATATGATTTGTTAAAGCTTGTGATCACATAGTCTCTTCCTTATGGCTCTTTGAGCATTTTGGGTGCTTGCACTACTTTGATATGTTATGAAGGCTTGATATGATAAGATATGTAGATGGGCTACTCTTATTGCATTAATATGGAAACGATTATGAGAATGATTTTGGAAACTTTTGATGGCTTTAGCCTAAGCATGAATATGGTTTTGATCAATGTCTTAGTTTTGACTAATGATGCATGATTTGAAAAGAATGTAAGTTATCCGATTTGAAGTTGCATGTATATATATATGTATTCCCGTGGGATGAGACTTAGTACCGAGGAATTGGAGTCGGGGTAGACTATCTCCAAGGGTCCATACTCCATTCCATCAAATCATGTTCCACCATGGGTTATCTCCCTTCATAGGGATTGACTTTTTATGTATCCCCTTGTTGAAGGGTTTACTAGGAATCTACTTGGAAAGTAGTCCGGATCCGGGTAGTAACTCGCTCGGGTCTCCTTCCTTCTCGGTTGAGGTTACATCCTCGCTATATTATGTTTGTAGGATTGCATCTCATACATCATGGCATAGTATATTATTATATTACTCTTTGGCTACGTGCATTCCTTTCGTATCACTTGTCCCCTTGCCATATTGAGTGGTCATACTATATTTTCATATGCATTACATGCCCGCATACTTAGTACATATTATGTGCTAACCCATACTTTGTCTACATGTTCTAACCATGTAGGGACCAGAGACGACTTCTATATTCCACCGGATGATGTGTGATCATCTTGAGGCCTATTGCTTGTGGTGAGCCCTTTTGTTCAAGGGCAATAGCCAGTTTCTATCTAGCTAGTATTGTTTTTACTTTCCTTTACTTATGTATTCAGGATAAGCCTCAAACTATGTCGAGGTCCCCCTTATCTTATGTAGAGGTTTGTTGGACAAATTAATCTCTTGTACGTTGAATTGTATTTGTTTGATATTATGACTATCGAGATATTATGATTTATGAGTTTTGTTATGGAAACGGTATTAATTATTCTTATGACTTGATGTTGGGATTGTGTGTTGATTAGGTGCTTATGTGGAAAGTCCCCTAACCCGGAATACCCCCATATCTTGAGTCTTACTTACTCGCCCCTTATAGATAATTGCTATGTGAGACGTGAAATCATGTTCATCCCATTCCCGAAAAAATCCCCATAGCTTGAGTCCAAAGTCCCATTTCCCTTAGAACTTATGTGTTATGTGCGTAGTTTCGTGATTTCAAACCGATGATGTGTGTGATGATGCTATGATGGACTGATCGAGGACCTTCGTGTTCTCTTTTTCCATGTTACATCTAGGACCCTTATCCGGGTCGTGACAGATGGCCTACCTGTGTCATGAACCAGAAAGGGGCCTAGATGCAACATGGCGAAGGAGAACTCGAAAGTCCTCGATCATGCCATCATAGAATCATCACTCACATCATAAGTTTGGAAGCACGGAAACAAAACACATAACACATAAACTCTAAGGGAATCGGGGCTTTGGACTCAAGCTATGGAGATATTGCCGGGAATGGGATAAACATGGATTCACATAGCACATAGCAATTATCTCTAAGGGGCGGGTAAGTAGGACTCAAGCTGTGGGGGCACACCAGGATTATGGGACTTTCCACATAAGCACATAGTCAATCACAACTCCCAACATCAAGTCATAAGCATAATCAAGGCTCATAAGCATAACATTCCAAAATCATAATGTTCAAAATTACAAGACAATGTACAATAGTTTAGATTGTCCAACAAGCCTCTACATAGATAAAGCGGGGCCTCGACATAGTATGAGGCTCACCCTCAGTACATAAGTAAAGTAAAAAAATAATAAAACTAGGTAGATTGGAGGTGCCTATTGCCCTTTAACAAAAGGGCTCACCACAAGTACAAGTCTTCAACAATGATCACTCATCGGGCAAAGGTAGATAGAGATCGTCGTCGGCACCTACATGGTTAGAGCATGTAGACAAGAGTATGGTTAACACAATTAAGTACTAAGTATGCGGGAATTCAAATGCACATACACATGACCCTATATCAACCTACATAAAAAGGGCACATATATAAAAGTGCATATGAGAAAGGGAAATATACACTATGCCATGAAATCATGATGCATGAAATTCCATAATGCTTAATATAGAGGGGATGGAACCATAACCGACATCCAAATCCATGTGAGCTACAACATGAACTTGACCAATGAAAGCTCCCCCATTGGATCGGGGAAGATTACTTGCCAAGGGTAATCTCACCACACTTTACGGGTCTCCCATTTCGGTGTGATGGCCACCTTCCTTACGGGTCTCCCATTTTGGAAGGATTTTCATAGCATAGCATATCATATCAAAGCATACCTATGGAGGCACATAGTATGACCAAAAAGTGTATGGACCCTATGGTGATAGCCCACCCCGACTACAATCCCTCGGTACTAAGTTCACATCCCACAAGAATACGTATACATATACATATACGTGCTTTTAAAATGAAACTTGACACTTGAACTTCAAATCATGCATTCTTGGGGTTAGAAGCCAAACATACTTTCAAATGCTCTTATGCATACTTAACAAGAGTCAAACATAGTTCATAGTCATGCATCATAGGCTAAAAAACAAAGAAACCTTTCATGTCATACTTTATGCATAAGAGTAGCTCCATACATAACACACTTGCAAAATAATATTGGTGTAAACACCCATGTTGCTCAAAGAACCATATCATAGACTTAGTGTGATCACAACTTAGCCTTAACCCATGTTTGTTCAAAATCATAGCCATAAACATGTTTGGGACTTAGCTCACATCAAAACTTTCATCATAAATCCATGAAACATGCATGCAATAACATGAGGAACAATGTGAATAGCATGGGTAATGGAATTCAAACTTTAAATTCAATTCAAGAGTAGTTCATGAGAAATTCAAGTCAAATCTACCACTAAAACATCATTCAAGTAATACCCATGCATAAATCAAAGAGACAAGGGACACGCATAACTTGATCATCATCAACACCATTAAACCTTCATGAATTTCAAGCTTAAATCAACCTTAAAACATCTAATATCTACAGCACATAATCCCAGTCAAGTAATTACTTTAAAATTTAAAGAACCCAACCTTAATTGAAAACTTAAAAATCAAATTTAAAGAGGAGG
This sequence comes from Solanum aculeatissimum, assembly GCA_038996855.1. Classification (NCBI taxonomy): domain Eukaryota; kingdom Viridiplantae; phylum Streptophyta; class Magnoliopsida; order Solanales; family Solanaceae; genus Solanum; species Solanum aculeatissimum. Next base: position 3,429 of record JBCEWC010011936.1, read on the forward strand.
ATTCTTGGGTCTTCATGGATTAGAGGGAACCCATGAATCACACCCACATACCTTACAATTGACCAAAGGAATTGAAGAATTTAACACCAAAGATGATCTTCCCCAAATTTCTTCAAGCTTTCAACAATGGAGGTCAAGAGGATTTAGGAAAATTTAAAGAACAATGAGGAGTGTTAGAATGGATGAAAAGGTGTTAGGGTTAGGTTAAGGGGGTTTAGGGGACCTTAGAAAGCCTAAAAGGGGCCTAGAAATTAGTTAAATTATGAATTAACCATTAACGAAAAGGACAATTAACTGTAACGCAGCGTCACACAGTTGGCTTCAGGGGGCTATCCAGTGGTACACGGACTGTGTACCTGTCCATGTACCATGCCTTGGTTTCGTCTTCGGCTTGAACTCTCGGGGACTTTCTGGATCACTTCACGGAAGGGTGTCACGGGTTGTGTGGCTTCACAAAGACTGTGTACTGGTACGTGGAGCCACACATGGCCCAGAAACCAGCCCTCACCTTGGCCAACTCACTGCTTCACCCCACAGAACCCTCACACGAACCGTTTGGAGTCCCACGAATCGTGGGGTGGTCCATAGGACTTAACTTGATCTAGGGGTTGGGCCCTGACAACCTTGAGCCCGCTGGATCACCATACTGACCCCCACATGGACCGTGGACCTTCACACGGTCCGTGGTTCTGTCCTTGGACCATTTCCAGAGCCTATTTCCAGCGACCTCCGAATTACGGGCAGTCTCACTGGTTTGTCCATAACTTCCTCATATGAACTCCGAATTGAGTAAAACTAGTTGTATTGAGAAGATAACTCAAATAGATTCAATTAGATATGTAGTAGCCCACACAGTTCATACCATACCAAAAGTTATGATTCCTCTAATTACACTGCCCAAATGGCCTCCCTAGGCCACCAAATGGTTTGTTTTGCATTCGGTCACTTAAACTCAACCCTCGGCTACCGAAATTCAACCATGACCAGTATAACATCATAAAAGATAAACCATAAAAAGTTTTCAAAAGTTTCGGGTTATTACACCATCTCCCCCTTGGGAACATTCATCCTCGAATGACCTAAGACTACGGCTTGAGGACATCAATCACAAACAATAGACATTCTAACCATAACTAAAGAGATCATGCATCATATCAAAAGTCTTTCAAAATATCATGTCAAAACATCATTTAAATCATTTTCGTGCTCATAAATATATGCAATGTCATGAAACTCAAGAAACAAAGAATTAGGACAAATAAAGGATAGAACCTAGTACCTTAGGCTTGAGTAGATTGGAAGAGACAGGGATATCGCTCCATCATGCCCAACTCTATTTCCCATGTTGCATTCTCCACATCTTGATTCCTCCAAAGTACCTTGACCGAAGTTACCTCCATATTGTGAAGCCGCTTCACTTGTCTATCAAAAATCTCAATCGGTACCTCTTCATAGGTAAAGTTCTCTTCAATCATCACACCTTCCAAAGGTGCAATTTCCTTAGGGTCATCAACCAACTTCCTCAACATAGATACATAGAATACCGGAAGAATAGAGCTCATGTCCAAAGGCAAGTCCAACCTATATTCTACATTGCCAATCCGCTCCACAATCTGATAAGGTCTGACGTACCTTGGGCTCAACTTGCCCTTTTTGCCAAAATGCATTAGACCCTTCATGGGGGACACCTTCACATACACCCAATCACCAACATGGAATTCAAGGTCCCTCTTTCTCCCATCCGAATAAGACTTTTAACGACTTTAGGTCGTCTTCAACCTTACCAAATCAACTTCACCTTTTCAATAGCCTCAATAACCAAATTTGGGCCTATCAAGGCCGCCTCGCCTATTTCAAACCAACTAACCAGAGACCTACATCTCCTACCATACAAAGCCTCAAAAAGAGCCATACTGATGCTAGCATGGAAACAATTATTGTAAGCAAACTCGATGAGAGGTAGATGATTATCCCAATTTCCCCTAAACTCCAACACACAAGACCTTAACATATCCTCCATGGTTTCAATTATCCTCTCAACTTGCCCATCGGTTTGAGGATGGAATGCGGTGCTCAACTTGACCTTAGTACCAAGTCCCTTTTCAAAGGACCTCGAAAAATGAGAAGTAAATTGGGTACCACGATCCGATATGATAGACCTTGGCACACCATGCAACCTTACCAACTCTCGAATATATACCTCAGTATACTCTTCGTCACTATAGGTAGTCGTGCCCGGTAGGAAATGAGCCGACTTAGTCATTCTATCAATCACAACTCATATTGAATCAAATTGTCTCTTAGTACAGGGTAACCCAACCACATAGTCCATATTTATATCTTCCCACTTCCAAGTAGGAATCTCAATGTTTTGTGTCAAGCCACCGGGCCTTTGATGTTCCACTTTCACTTGTTGACAATTAGGACATTCCGATATAAACTTAGCCACATCCTTTTTCATACCATGCCACCAATATAACTCTTTCAAATCTCGGTGCATTTTGGTTGATCCCGGATGAATAGAATATTCTGAATTGTGAGCGTCATTCATGATGATTTCCCTCAAGCTATCCACATCTGGAACACATAGTCGGTCTTGGTACCGAAGCACACCATCTCCCCCTTGGGAGAAAACCTCAATCTTGTCATCGGCAACCAACTTCTTCAACTCTACCAAAGAAGGATCTACGTTTTTCCTAGCCTTACCATCAACTACCAAAGAGGATTCGGACCCACCTTGTACAAAGATTCCACCATTGTCAGATTTGGCTAACCTCACAGCCAACTTAGCCAAATGGTGTACATCCTTTGCTATCTTCTTCTTTCCCTCATCCACATGTGTTACACTCCCCATAGAAAGTCTACTAAGAGAATTCGCCACAACATTGGCCTTACCGAGATGATAAAGGACACTCATGTCATAATCTTTAAGAAATTCCAACCATCTCCTTTGCCTCAAATTTGGATCCCTTTGGGTGAACACATATTGTAAGCTCTTGTAATCGGGGATCATATCCACATACACCCCATACAAATAATGTCGCCAAATTTTAAAAGAAAATACTACCGCTCTAATTCAAGATCATGAGTCGGATAATTTTGTTCTTGCACCTTTAATTGTCGGGAAGCATAAGCTATCACCTTACCATGTTGCATACATACACAACCCAAACCAATACGTGATGTATCACAATAAACTACAAACCCATCTAAACCATTACGCAAGGTCAAAATTGGAGCCGATGTAAGTTGATCTTTCAATGTTTGGAAACTTTTCTCACATTCATTTGTCCACACAAACTTGATTTTCTTTTGAGTCAATTTGATCAATGGAGACGCTATAGATGAAGACCCCTCAACAAACCTTCTATAATACCCGGCCAAACCAAGGAAACTACGAATATCCGAAGGAGTTAATGGTCTAGGCCAATCTATCACCGCTTTGGTTTTCTTAGGATCAACCTTGATGGCATCACAGGACACCACATAACCAAGGAAGGCAACTTCTCCCAACCAAAACTCACACTTGCTAAATTTTGCATACAATTTCTTTTCTCTCAAAGTTTGGAGGGTCAACCTCAAATGACCCATATGCTCTTGTTCACTACGGGAGTAGTTTAAGATATCATCAATAAAGACCACCAGAAAATTATCAAGGAACGACTTGAACACCCGATTCATAAGATCCATAAATACTACTGGAGCATTAGTCAACCCAAAAGGCATCACCACAAATTCAAAATGACCATAACGAGTCTGGAAAGTCGTCTTGGGAATATCACACTCCTTCACCATCAATTGATGATAACCCGAACGAAGATCTATTTTTGACAAATGAGTAGCCCCTTGAAGTTGGTCAAATAAATCATCAATTGTAGGCAACGTGTACCTATTCTTAATGGTCACCTTGTTCAATTGCCTGTAATCAATTCACATCCGGAGAGACCCATCCTTCTTCCTCACGAACAACACCGGAGAACCCCAAGGTGAAATTCTTGGTCTAATATACCCTTTCCCTAACAAATCCTTCAATTGATCTTTCAACTCCTTCAACTCCGCAGAAGCCATATGGTAAGGGGGGATAGAAATGGGTTGAGTATCCGGAAGAAGGTCTATACCAAAATCCACTTCTCTATTAGGAGGGATACCACGCAAGTCCTCGGGAAACACATCGGGGAACTCTTTTACCATTGGAACTGATTCAAGCCTAGGTGACTCACCCTGCATGTCTCTAACCCGAACAATATGGTAGATGCACCCTTTCCCAATCATTCTCCGAGCCTTAAGATAGGAAATAATCCTACCCTTAATCACGAAATTGCTACCCTCCAACTCCAATACTAGTTCATTAGGGACTTAAAATCATAAATTTCAAGTTCTACAAGATCACGGGGGAACACTTTATGCAACACCGACACGGGACAAACCCTATACACTTTTTGGGCCACAATAGAATCACCAATAGGAGTATACACCGAATAAGGTTCCCTCAAGGTTTCAAAAGTCGCACCAAATTTAATAGCCAACAAAGGAGTCACAAAAGATAAATTTGCACCCGGATCAAGTAAAGTATAAGCATCTAAGTTAATGATTTTCAACATACCCGTCATGACGTCCGAAGCTTCTTCCACCTCTTGGTGGACATTGAAAGCATAAAACTAGTTGTTCCTTAGAGCACCACCAACTGGAGCCTTTGGCGGCCCTTGACCACTGGGAGCCACTTGATCCTTCTTGGCACCCCTTGGACAATTGATGACCTTATGGTCCAAACTACCACATCAATAGAAAGCACCCAAAATCTTCCTACAATCACTTGTATGATGCTTTCCGCAATGGCCACAAAGAGAAAATCGAGAACCACCCCCAACTTGTGCCTTAGGAGGAGGCACTCTCAGATTTGCAACTCTCACATTCGAACCGTGGCCTTGATGGAATCAGCCACCACCACCACTTTTTGAGTTGGAGAACCCACCATCAAACTGAGCCCACTTTGATTCATGCATCCTCCTTTCCTTAAGTTTTTCCCCCTCAACTTGCTCGAAATAAGTCATGAGCCGAGAGATATTCATATCACGAATGAGCATAGCAGTCCTATACTCCTTTACCACCAAGTCCGAAATACCTGAAATAAACTTGTGCATCCTTACACGGGGATCAGAGACTAGCATTGGAGCATACTTGGAGAGCTTAGTAAACTTGAGGGCATAGTCCCTCACGATCATACCACCTTGTCGGAGATTGATAAACTCGGTCATCTCTGCCTCTCTAAGCTCAAGATGGAAGAACCAATCAAGAAAGGACACTTTGAATTCCTCCCAGCCAACCTTAAAATCTATCACCCTCTCAACAAGTATTTGGTTGTACCACACTTGTGCCACATCCTTTAGTTGGTAAGCCGCTAACTACGCTTTCTCCTCCGAACTCACACCCATAATTGTCAACACTTTGGTGAGTTCATCAATGAACTCTTGAGCATCCTCATCAACCTTAGAACCATAAAATTCTGGAGGATTCAAACAGGTGAAATCCCTCACCCTTGAGGCCGGAGAAGCAACATTGACCGGCTTGACAGGATGAGCTTGGTTGGCCACAACTTGGGCCAACATAGAGACGATATTTCTAAACTCAGCATGGAGCACCTGTTCCTCAATCGGTGCCTGAAGAGCTTGCTCCTTAACTTTAGAAGCCTGACAGGGAAGTGGAGCTCTTCTGGGAGGCATTTTTCTGAAAGAACGACAAAATACCACGAGTTTAGAGAAATCTCATAAGGTTACAAGGCACGATACAAAAGAAAACGAAGTGATAAGTTCCTAAAATAATGTCAAAGCCTCTCACTCATAGGTATGGCGCACATCACACCCATGAATGAGACTCTAAGTGATAAGTTACAAACCTAGGGCTCTAATACCATCTTTGTCATGACTCGGATAGGGAATGGTAAGTAGGACTCAAGCTATGGGGACACACTTGGATTATGGGACTTTCTACATAAGCACATAGTCAATCATAACTCCCTACATCAAGTCATAAGCATAATCAATAACATTTCTCATAATCAAGGCTCATAAGCATAACATTCCAAAATCATAATATTCAACATTACAAGCCAACATACAAAAGTTTAGATTGTCCAACAAGCCTCTACATCGATAAAGGAGGGCCTCAATATAGTTTGTGGCTCACCCTCAATACATAAGTAAAGTAAATAACATAATAAAGCTAGGTAGATAGGAGGTGGCTATTGCCCTTCAATGAAAGGGCTCACCACAAGTACAAATCTTCAACAATGATCACTGGTCGGGCAAAGGTAGATAGTGATCGTCGCCGACACCTACATAGTTAGAGCATGTAGACATGAGTATGGGTTAACACAATTAAGTACTAAGTATGAGGGCATGCAAATGCACATACGCATGACCCTATAGCAACCTACAGGACAAGGGCACATATATAGAAGTGAATATGAGAAAGGACAATATACAATATGCCATGAAATCATGATGCATGAATTGTCATAATGCTTAATATAAAGGGGATGGAACCAAAATCGACATCCAAATCCAGGTGAACTACAACATGAACTTGCACAAGGGTAATCTCACCACAACTTACGGGTCTCCCATTTTTTGTGCGATAGCCACCTTCTTTGTGGGTCTCCTATTTCGGAAGGATTTTCATAGTATAGCATATCATATCAAAGCATACCTATGGAGGAACATAGTTTGATGAAAAGGAGTATGGACCGTGTAAAGATAGCCTACCCCGACTCCAATCACTCGGTACTAAGTTCACATCCCACACGAATATGTATACATATACATATACATGCTTTTAAAACAAAAATTGATAATTGAACTTCAAATCATGTATTCTTGGGCTTAGAAACCAAACATACATTCAAATACTCTTATGCATAGTTAACAAGAGTAAAACATAGTTCATAGTCATGCATCATGGGTTGAAAAGACAAACAACATTTCATGTCATACTTTATGCATAAGAGTAGCTCCATACATAACATACTTGTAAAATCATGTTGGTGTAAACACCCATGTTTCTCAAAGAGACATATCATAGACTTAGTGTAATCACAACTTAGCCTTAACCCATGCTTGTTCAAAATCATAGCCATAAACATGTTTGGGACTTAGCCCACATCAAAACTTTCATCATAAATCCATGAAACATGCATGTAATGCCATGAGGAAAAATGTGAATAGCATGGGTAATGGAATTCAAACTTTAAATTCAATTCAAGTGTAGTTCATGAGAAATTCAAGTCAAATATACCAGTACAACATCATTCAACTAATACCTATGCATAAATCAAAGAGACAAGGGACACGCATAACTTGATCATCATCAACACCATTAAACTTTCATGAAATTCAAACTTAAATCAACCTTAAAATACCTAATTTTTACAGCACATAATCCCAGTCAAGTAATTACTTCAATATTTAAAGAACCTAACCTTAATTAAAAACTTAAAAATCAAATTTAAAGAGGAGGGTTCTTGGGTCTTCATCGATGAAAGGGAACCCATGAATCAAACCCACATACCTTAATATTGACCAAAGGAATTGAATAATATAACACCAAAGATGATCTTCCCCAAATTTCTTCAAGCTTTCTACAATGGAGGTCAAAAGGATTTAGGAAAATTCAAAGAGCTATGAGGAGTGTTAGAATGGATAAAAAGGGGTTAGGGTTAGGTTAAGGGGATATAGGGGACCTTAGAAATCCTAAAATGGGCCTAGGAATTAATTGAATTACGAATTAACCATTAATGAAACAGAAAATTAACTATAACATAGCATCACACGGTTGGCTTCAGGGGGCTACCCAGTGGTACACGGAGCGTGTACCTGTCCGTCTACCATGCCTTGGTTTCGTTTTTGGCTTGAATTCTTGGGGACTTTCTGGATCACTTCACGGAAGGGTGTCACAGGCCGTGTGGCTTCACACGTACCGTGTACTGGTCCGTGGAGCCGCACTAGGCCATAAAATAGCCCACATCTTGGCCAACTCACTGCCTCACCCGACGGACCCCTCATACGGACCGTTTGGTGTCCCACGGACCATTAGGTGGTCCGTGGGACTTAAAATTTTATAGGGGTTGGTCCTTGAACACCTTAAACCCAATGGATCACCACACGGACCCCCACATGGACCGTGGACCTTCACACGGTCCGTGGTCCTGTCCTTTGACCATTTCCAGAGCCTATTTCTAGCGTCCTTCGAATTATAGGCAGTCTAACTGTTTTGGCCATAACTTTCTCATACGAACTCTGAATTGAGTGAAACCAGTTGTGTTGCAAAGATGACTCAAAGATATTAGATTTTATATATATTATCCCACACAGTTAATTTCGTACCAAAAGTTATGATACCTCAAAGTACACCGCCCAAATGGCCTCTCTAGACCACCAAAAGGTCCATTTTGCATTTAGCCACTTAAACTCAACCCCTGTCTACCAAAATTCAACCATGACAAGTATAAAATCATACAATATCAACCATAAGGAGTTTTCAAAAAATTTCAGTTTGTTACAGGTCGCACATTGGCTATATTGTCGGTTGTCACTGTGCTGATTCTACATGTTAGTTCACAAAGTAGTCGTTAAAAGAAAGAGAAAACCCAATATGTTTTTACACTGCCCTAGTAATATTTGGATGATTTCTTCTCCCTTATTACGTTCCCTTTCTACTCCATTTCCTTTTACTTTTACACAGGCTGAGCCTTGAGCTAAGGATGACCAACCCCCTATCATGAAAACTACTATTTTGAGAATTGGGTGGTTAACAAAAATGATTGATGTTCGTTCCACTCTAGTTGAATAATCCTTTCCTAAAATGATTGAGATGGAAATAGAAAATGTGTTGGCTCCACATATTGAGGACAAAAAGAAGCAAAAAGGAGTTAATTTAGTCTTATAAATTGAGGATGGATAGGCTTGAGGTGATCATTAATGATCATGGGAAAGATTTGGCTAGTTTGAAAGAGAGGGTTATTGTTGTGGAGATGATAAATGGTGGAAGTGATCATTCATCCATTATAAAAGTCAACATCAAATATTTAAAGAAGAAGGTGGCATCCTAGAGTTCAACGGACTGGAGTACTTTTTGGGATGGACTAGAGGAGCCACCTATAGTTAAGATAAATGTTGCTCCAAATGATGTGATAGATATTGATGCTCTTGGTGAGGGCGGAGAAGAAGTCAATGTACCAGACACCCCGTAGACCAATGAAGAAGATTCGGGAGTTGTCCCAAATAGGTAGAGCTTGAAGAAAGGGCATGGTTAGAAGGGGACATTATAGACATGGTGAAAAAAGAGCCTTTCAAAGACACGTCCATGATTGGCGCTTCAGGTGCACATAATTCTAAGTCCATAAAGCCATTGATTAATCTAGAGAGTGCATCTTAGGATGTTAGCACTAATGCCCCTATGACTATTTTTTCAGCTCCACCACCACAACCACAATAGGATTGACCATGTTCACGGGGATGCTAATACTCATTCGCTCCTATTTATGTTTTCTTGATGTTATTCTTGCACAATGAAGGAAATGTTCTCTTTTTGGGAGGGTGTGAGCATTTGCAAGTCCCCAATATCTTTTGATGATGATTACATAATATTTTTATTATTATTTAGATGTGGCAATTCTTATTTTAATTTTTGTTGATGAATGTTTGAGAAAATGTTTTGGTTTGAAAAGAATTTTTAATTTGGGTTGTAATAGATTAGTATTTGGTTTTCCATTTTTTTTATTTTACTTCTGTTTGAGATGAATGGATGAATGATATCTTTAATTTTTAGCAAACCCCATGCATATGTGAAAATCCATTCAACTGTGAATATCTTGTTTCTAGTCCTTAGAAATCCGAGTATCAATAGCCCATATCTTTGATTCAGATGGTGTCATGTACAAGAAGCATGTACTACCTCACCCGATTAGTCCTTCTCTTGAAAAATCAATCCATGCATGGTTTTGGTGCACCTTGAGGTTGCTATAAAAGTATTGATCTTGGATATGTGATGATTATAGGTTGTAAGTGTGTTACCACTATTTGAATGTGAATCCATTTTGCCAAAGTGAGTTAGGAGTTTTGTTGAAAGACATGTTTCTGAATATCTAGAACTTACCCGATTTGTTTTGAAGAGTGATTTGATTAATTCCTAATTAGGAAATTATTTTGGGCCTTATTATTTTCCTTTTGAGTCCACCTTGACTATATTAGCCTTCAATGACATTAAATTGATTCCTTAGTGAAACCCCTTTGAGTCTTGATTCTTTCGGTGGCAACCATGTGGCCTTGACCATTATTTGTGAAAGACAATTCCTTCTTGTTCATTACCAATTCCTTCTTGAGATTAAGTGAGCAAAGTTATGGACAAAGGCTAAAGCTGGCGGTGTTGGTAGAAGAAGGGGGTGTCCCCCATGTAAGAGTTGAGGAAAGGAAAAGGAAAAGAAAGAAAGGATAGGAGTCGTTGAACTGATGCGAAGAAGAAAAAGATTCAAAAATCTAAAAAATAATGAATTAAAAAAGAATTGCATGAAAAATAGGACCCTCCTAAATCTTGAAAGATTGTGCAAAAGAGTACACCTAGGATAAAAGATAAAATGCAAAAATGTGTCAATTGGAGAAGAAACGAGCGGGAATCAAAGGATTCATGAGCATGAAAATTATGTGTAGTGTTCAAGGAGGGATAGGTTACTACTATCCATATGTTATCCTAACTAACCTTAACCCTACATTATAGCCCAAATAAATTCCTTTGGGATCCTAGTCTGGAATGAAATCAAATAAACTCTGATTGAGCATAAGGGCAAGCCATGCTTTATGATTTCATTCCATTTCTCATTTGGGAGAGTTAATGTTGAAGAGATCCTTGGAAATTTGGTTCTAATCTTGTGTGTACATGATTTTCTTGGGAGTGAGCGCAAATGGTGATGCTTTTATGTAGTGATCTATAGCTACATGAGCAATTGTGAGCGTAGTCATTCCTTGATTACTCCTTAGTCACCTCTTGAGGATTCAAAATCACGTTAGTTGTTTGTGAAAGTTTGAGGGTATATGAAAAAAGTTGAATTTTATGTGTTTGTCCTTGTAGCTCTGTTTGCAAGCTCTGAGTTAGACTAATTGATATTTGATTTACTTGAGGGAAAGCAAAGGCTTAAGTTTGAGATATTCATTAGTCCATATCTTTGACTCATTTTGGGCTTAGAATGTTAAGAAATATTATCCTCGGTATGCTATTATGTTCCGATTACTAATTAATATGCATGTGTTATGAAAAGAATAGAGCTAAAAGAGGACAAGTAGACAATATTCAACAAAACTTGTAAAAGCGGCAAAAGCGTGAAAAAGGCGGACAAAAGCAGCATCGCCAACATAATCCGTAGAACGCCAAAGATGCAACATGACCACCTAATGTTGCAACAAATAGTCCCTATGTCCATTACAAAAAGGTAGGAAGAATTGATGTTGCCAACATATTTGGCGTATCACCGAATGGTCAAGGAGACCACCTAATTTTGCAAGGACACCAAATACATGACAGAAAGGAGACACAGAGGGAAGTTTAGCGTATTGCCAAACATGACCAATGGAGTGAAAAGTGATCACCCAATCTTGCAGAGGCTCAAGCCTTCAAGAAATGCAAAATAAGGTGGTCAAGTAAGTATTTGACGCATCACTAGAGTGTTGGCTGATAGCCGGCCTTGACCATCGAATAGCAATTTGGTGCATAAACTTTCACAAACATAACCGTACTGTAACAACCTAAAAATTTTCAAAATATCCTTATGATTGGACTCATATGATGTAATAATGTTTATGGTTAAGATTTTGTAGCCACGGCTTGAGTTTAAGTGGCCGAACGCAAAACGGGCTAGTTGGTGGCCTAGAGGGATAATTTTGGCAATAAACTTTAAATGGTCACAACTTTTGATTTGGGATGAAAAATATGGTATAGTACATATAAAATTGAAGATCTTTGAATTATCTTTGCAACTCAACTAGTTTCACTCAATTCCAAGTTCGAATGAGGAAGTTATGGCCTAAAGAGTAGGACTGCCTGAAATACAGAAGACATTGGAGATAGGCCCTGGAAATAGCCCAAGGCATGGGAGACGGGCCGTGAAACTTTGCACGGTCCATGTGGGGGTTCCGTCAAGTGGTACAGTGGGCTGGGGGTGTCCAAGACCCACCCCACAAACTAAGTTAAGGTCCACAGACCACCCCACGGTCCGTGAGACCTCAAACGGACCGTTTGGTGGTCCGTCAAGTGGGGAAGAGCCTTGCCAAGGTTGTGGGATAAAATTGTGACTAAGTCAAGTTAGACTGAGTGGTGGGACAGACCTTCAAAGGTTGAATGGGCCGTTTGGGCCACCGTTTGGCCCTGGGTTCATTGATGTTTCCGCCTCTTTAAGGGTTAAGTTGTAATTTTGTTGATCCCTAGGCTCTTTTTAGGCTTCCTAAGGTCCCTTAAACCTATTGGATATAACCCTAACCCTTTTTCGTATACTTTTACAACTTCTAAACTTCATCAAATTCTCTGAAGCACCAAGCACACCATTGTTGAAGCTTTGAAGGAAATTTGGGGAAAACGTTGGATTCTTGCACCTTTCTTCTATTTGATTGCTTGGATTAAGGTATGTGGGAATTGATTCAAGGATTATCCTTCATCCTTGAAGATCCTAAGAACCCTACCCCTTTAAATTTTATTTTAAGTTTTCAATTAGTTATGGGTTCTTCCAAAATTGTTGTAGATTAGTGTTGGGACTTGAGTGTTGTAGTTTTTAGGTGATTTAAACATGATTTTTATCTTGAATTCAT